>JADKXX010007930.1:0-16830 GCA_017310255.1 Butorides virescens | reverse complement strand
ATTGCCCTCCTTGGACAAGATCAGCCCCTCAAGCATGTGCATTGCCCTGCTTGGACAAGAACAACCCCTCAAGCATGTGCATTGCCCCCCTTGGACAAGAACAACCCCTCAAGCATGTGCATTGCCCCCCTCGGACAAGATCAACCCCTCAAGCGTGTGCATTGCCCCCCCTTGGACAAGACGAAGCCCAGCTGCAGGATCTCCATCTCCTTCCCTTCCTGCCCCCATTCCAGCTGTAGGACCTCATCTGTGCCCCACCCCAGCCGCGATGCTCGAGCCAGCACCGTCCCCCAGCTAAGCTGCAGGGGCCACCATCTCCCAAGACATCCTACAAGCAGCTCCGCCACCGCAGGTGCCCAACAGTGCAGCAACGATTTTTTCAAGGCTGAATAAGCCTAATAATTGAGACACTTCCCTCCTGCCCTGCTAGACACTTATTATTAACAACCACTTTGCATCCCTAGGCAGGATAGATGGGAACACATAAATTTCAGTGTCTAAGTGTAAGTGTCTACGCTCGTGTCACAGCCAGTGGAGACCAAAGGCTCAGTTCCATTGCCTGAAGTCAGGCATCGTGTGCTATCCAAGATCCCCAAAGGTATGCAAGCCACCCACAGCCTTCTGGAGCAGCACATGGAGGACACATGAGTTACATCTATGTAGGACCTAGACAACTGGTCTCAGAAGACACCAGCTTCTCAGTAGTTAATGGCTGTCCCCATTAGGCTTTTTAATGTGTGCTAAACAGCGACTCCTCCCCATGCCAGCATTTCTCAGCTTCCTCCAAAAAAGACAGACCCAACTTGGTTTAAGAAGGCGAGGCAAAATTTGGGCAGAACAGCTGGAGAAAAGGAGCCACCCTCGCTCATGGTCAACCCAAATGCAATGAAGAGGAACAGCTCTTTACTTGATTCTTTCCAGCCTTGGGGGCAGGAGGGTAAGAATACGGTGAGGCCGGGCCAGATGGGTCAGCAGGGATGGAACAAGAGCCAAATTCCCCTGAACAGCTGCCTGTATCATGGTCCAGCTCTGCGGTTTGTGCAAAAGCACACATGGAGGTGGATCTGCACCAGTTTATAAACCCACCCATTCAGACCAGTCCTGGAGCAAAATCATTTGCTGCCACGGTGTCATCCCAGCAGAGAATTTGGTCCAGTGATTTCAGTGGAGCATCCAGGTGAGACCCGAAGACCTGCAATTTCAGAGTGGCCTCCAGAACCACCTCCAGGGTATCACAGACCCTGTTTCTATTTCCCACCCCCTTAAAAGACTTCTGGAGGAGATGACTTTGAGGCGGGCACAAGCATGAGGGTGCTGTGTGTCTGGAGGGTCCATTCTGCTAGACCTACAGACTCAAGGGGTCAGGCTGACCCTGTCCCTAAGTGGGACCTGCCTCTGCCATTCCTGCAGGCTGTACTCATGCAGGGTTCCCCCCTCAACCATGCATGAGCTTTTTGGTGCTTGGATAGCAAGGTAGGGCTGTGAGATGGCAAAATGCACGCCCAGGTCTTGTGCCTACATGGAAAATAGGATTTAGGTAGGACATATTTCTGGTCCTGGGAACTAGGAAGACCTTAGCTTCACCCACCCAGGCACCACCTCTGGTCCCATGAGCTGGTGATGGTGAAGTAAGGTCTATGACTGGAAATGCATCAAATATTTATCTGACCCCTTGACTCTTCCCAGAGCAGTTCCTCCATTCCCAGTCCCACTGGGTAGCAGGCAGACAGAACAGCTCAGTGGCTATTCATTCTTGTCATGAAAATAGGTGTAATCTCCAGCCAAGATGCCAAGCCAATTCAGCGAAACCCTGCACAATTGCCCTGAGCTGAATCAATAGCCCCCAGCTTCATCGCTGGAACAGGTCACCCGCTTATCAAGGGAGAGCTGAAATCATTCATAGGACACTTGTGGTTTTGCCATCCTTGTGATGGCTTTCCTGAACTCTGTCCAAAGCAGAGACATGTCATTTAGATTCTATTAAAACAAAAGTGCACGTCCGCACACGCGGGAAGAGAAGGAGGGAAGAGAAAAGAAGGAGGGAGCCGGGTGTCCTTGAGGTCATGTAATCTAACAAATCACGGAGAAGCCATTAGCACCATGAAATGACAGGAGGCAAAACAAGGCAGAATGTTAAGCGCCCGGCGCTACCAAATCCATCAGCTGCCCCCGTTATTCTGATGGTGTGTCGGTGCAGCGTATAATCATCAAAATTGGTATTCTGCTGCAAATCATCCGTCTCCAGCTTTCACTCCAGGCTGAGTTTTGCTGGTCATTACAGATCAAGGAGAAAGTACGGAGTCCAAGTCACATCGGTTCTTGCACAAAGTCTGCTCGGCCCTCCTTCATGGGCAGAGCAAGCAAGTAGGGTCTTAAATGCAATAACTCCCATTGTGTGCTTGTAAGGAGGGGAAACAACTGGGAGAGAGGCTCAGTCAGCCCTGGAGTCATCAAGACTCCAAGTAGGATGATGTTTTGGAGGTGGATGGTGGCAAAACGAGCAACGTGCTAGATCTTCAAGGCCTTGGAGCTGGGTCAGTGTTCAGCAGAGTCAAATCCTTGTGTCATTTGCAGAACCGTGATAGTAAAGAAGTGAATCACCACCATCAGAGCTGGAACAACCCCAACCTAGAAGGTGGTGTAACCTCCACACATGCACATATAGTCACTGAGGGGGCAGGGGCTGAAAGAGGCTCCTAGGAGTCTTACAAGGAGGGACCGGCTCTTACTCAGCACAGAACTTGTCCCTCCAGCATAGATCAGATTTTATAAGATCCCCTTGTTAAAGCTGGCAAGGATGTTAGAATTGACCAGACACTACGTGCAATCACCACCGGCCTTTTTCTGGATAGAAGAAGAGGAAAGGCTCTGAGCAGACACTCCAGACAGCTGATGGAGGTCCTTTCCAACCAGCATCTCTGCGATTCTTGGGAATGGGTGAAATTCACGTTCTGCACACCAAGAGAGGACCTTGCCCCATCCAGAGGGACACAGAGCTTTGCAGCACCAGGGGATCTCCATCAAAGGCAGCGTTTGTCCTGGGATGGTTGCCAGCAACTCCATGGTCATTCCTTGGCTTTCAAGGAGAGACTAGCATTGCAAGCTCCACTTGAACATCATCCAAGAACCTCTGGTCTCTGCAGTTAGCAAGGGCCAGGTAGCAAAGTTATCACAGAATAGAATTGTTTAGGTTGGAAAAGACCTTTAAGATCACTAAGCCCAACCGTTCCCCTACCCCTGCCATCCCACCCCCAAACCATGTCCCTAAGCACCTCGTCTGCCCGGCTGTTAAATCCCCCCAGGGATGGGGACTTGACCCCTTCCCTAGGCAGCCCCCCCCCAGGGCTTGACAACCCTTTCGGGGAAGAAATTTTTCCTAATGTCCAGCCTAAACCTCCTGTGACTGAACTTCAGACCATTTCCCCTCGTCCATTACCAGGGAGAAGAGACCAACACCCACCTCACTACAACCTCCTTTCAGGTAGTTGTAGAGGGTGATAGTTCAGACCAGATGTGAGGCTATCAAGACCATTTCACAGAGAAAAAAAGGCCAGCAAGTCTCAAAGCTCTTCTTACACAAAGCTTTTGCCTGAATAGTGTTGAAGATCCAGCACACGGGCATCCAAAAAGGCAGTCTTGCCACTTTTACCTGCGCTCCTCCATTCTCAAGCCCTGCCACAAGACATTCCCAGTATGCTGCAGGACAACTGAACAGGACAGCATCATCTGGATGTTTGGGATGGCCCAGCCGCAGCTCTGCAAGCCCTGGAGAAGATCCTGACCTCCTGCTGAAAATACAGCAGAGCTCAGTTTAGCTATACTCAAGGACCTGTTCTCTAACAAGGCAGAGCAGAAAAGAAGAGCAGCCATTTCCCACCCCAGAAAACAATGTGGGTTTTGAAGTTTAATGGAGAAAGTTCTCCAGCCAATTGTCTGGTGGGTTTTTTTTAAAGTATTGTGCATGTCACTCAGTGCCAAGGATTTCAAAGTGTGTCATCGTTGATTTTCTTTTGTCATTAACTGCCAGGTTTGGGGGGTGGTTCAGAGCTGAGCCGGAGGAAGATGGGAGGCAAAGCTGACTTGATTAGGACTGTGTTTTGAAACCTTTCTGCATCTTGTTTAAATTGATTTTCTTCTGCTTCTGCTCTAAAAGGGGAAGGAAAAAAAAAAAAAAAAAAAGAAGAAGAGCTCCATCCAAGGGAACATCAAAGGGAACTGAGCTATTTTCACTGCTGGTATAAAAACGAAAAACATGCAAGACCAAACTGCACGACTGATGCTAATAAAGTGCCCGAGAACAGAGCCCTGTGGAGACAAGGCACAGGAACGGACGATAATACCTCGACTCAGTCCTGAGTTCCTTACAACACAAAGGCTTCACACGTGTAAAACCCTCCTGGGAAAGACACTGTTGAGGAGACTGTGTGGTGAAAAAAATTCATGCCAGGAATTATCTGAAACTCAAAGAATGACTAAACTTTGTCTTGCAGTCATGGCTTTTCTTTCTGGAAAGGGCAAGCAGGGGGTGGAAACCCAATAAAATGAAGCAGAAGAAAAAATAGTTGAAAAAGCCACCTGTTATTTTTATGGCCAGGAGAAAATTAGGCTGTTTGTGCAACGTGTGGCTCATTTTGGATTCACTAAGCTAAGCCAGCAGAATAGCTTGGCAGGTTGGAATCTGGCCTTTGGTCACCTCAAGGCCAATGGAGACCAGGTACCTCTTGACACATGTTCCCTGGATGACACCTCTACCTCTGTCCTGCGTGTTTGTCCTGACGTATAGAGCCAGCTCAGGTCCTTCCCCAACACATATATCTATGGCTGGAGACCCTGGCACAGCTGGAGCAGGCTTGATGGGGCCACCATGCAAGAGCAGGTCTCAGGCTCTGGAGACCCTCTATTTCAGTCCTACCGTGGTACGTCCTGTCCTGCAGCTGTAAGCTCTGCCTTGCCCTTCCCCTCATGCTTCTTCATGTTGGTACAATCTTGCTGTGGATCCAAAAGGGCAAATTCACACCCTGCTAGAAAATGAGTCGAAAAGCGGTATTGAGTTGATCCAGCTGGGGATGGTGACTATTTATAAATGAAAGGGGCCTTGCAAGGGTGCTAACATTTTCTTGTTCCTCATATGCACCACTGACCACAGAAATAACTGGCTTCTCACAATGAAAGTGGATGGTGTCACCAGGGACTTCTCATCTAGACATTAAGAGGTACCTCTTAGATCAGCCCTTTTGCACTAATGTTGTCTAAGATGACTTAAGAACTCTTCTTTTGTCTTCACCCATTCTCTACCAACTACAGCCAGAAGCAGGAGGGCCAAAAATGGACCATCCTTGGTTGAGGGGAGCCACAGAGATGAAATACGTTCCTTCCCAGCCTAGTCCCAAAAGCTGTGTCTGTACTTGTGAACTGAACAGTGGACTGAACTCAAGCTGCTGAATTTTTAGTCCTTCCTAGTACACGTTTGGCCTTAGCACAAAGCACTGCATGATTCTTGCATGGGTCAGCCACTTATGTGGCCTATGAATCATCCCAGCAGACGGTTTGCTGATGGCCACTTTGTTTTGAAGGTAGGAGAATTTAATGAGACAGATGAAGACTGCTCTGTGCCATTGGCCTCAGGACCCCCAAAACATTCCCAAGCACATTTAAATCTACAGGAACAGACATGACCAAAGCCCCATTCAGTCCCTAGCTAGACATGAGTGTCCTCTGCAGACATCTCATAGCATGTCGTCAGTGGCCACCACGTAAAGGAGGCCAGGAACAGGCTTTGAGGTGTGTTTCTCAAGGCAGTAAAATTCAGTTTTTCTTTGCTAATTAGGCCAGAACAGCTCCTCCTTCATTTATCTATCTCAGTTGCTGACAAGAGCTGGACACCTGGGTCTTATGCAGTGCATCTGAAGCCACACTGTGGTGTTTCCACACCCATTTCTACATTCTCCAACTTCCTAATTTTACTTCTGTGGACTGGCTTGGTTTGATTATCTCAGCCAAGCATCTGGGACCAAACCAGGCACGTTGCATGCGCTCTCTGATACCCAGGTACAACCTTGCCCTCACTCACCCATGTTCTTCAAACCACAGTGGACAGCAGCAGCAGTGTCTTTGCATCAAGATGCCACATCGTCATGAATCCCCGGGGCAGGGCTTCACCTCAGCTCCAAATATTGTCCAAGCTTGCACTGATTTCTTCATTTGTTTCTCCAAGCAAGGATTTAAAACAGAAGGTTGGAGAGGGAGAGCTGCATCCTGCTTTGACACTGCTGACACAGAAGGGCTCCATCTCCAAGCTCGCTTTGTACTTCATAGCACCAGGACTTGAAAGACACTCACTTCTTTAAGAAATACTTGGAAATTAGAGAGATAAGACATCAGCTCTAGGCAACACTTCAGTGACAGCACTCAACGGGACCTCAGTCTTTAGCATGTGTGTGTGTAATATTATAAATTTCTTTCCTTCTCTCCGTATATATAGAAATGTTGACACAGAGAATTAAAATCAAGCTGTGCTTTATACTTTCATTTTTAATGGGGCCATTCTTGGCTCCAAGGAGAGCGCTATCAGCCCCTGGACGGCAGGAACGGGTGGAGAGAGCAATCATCTTCTGCCAAAGACAAATAAAGTAAAAGGAAAGAAAAAGCGCTGGAAGATGATGAATGGTTCAACTTCCTCGGCTGCAGGAGCCTCTTCATTAACCGCTTCACTGCCTTTTTTTTTCCTTTTTTCTCTTTTTTTTTTTTTTCTTTGGCTCTGTGCATGCGTCTGTCCGCCTGCAGCTCTATATATACCCGTGAGTGTGTTGCCTGCCTGCGGCTGTGTGGTCCCAGTTCAGGTGTCCATCCCCCTCATCTCTCCCACCCCAGGATATGGCATTAAATGAGAAAAATAAAAAGGCGGTTTTAGATTTTTACACTAGCAATGTCACCTGGCACTGTATCCCAGGGGACAGAGCCTGCCTGGTAACAGGACACCCACAGCAAACTCTGGGCAAACTTGGTACACCTCAAAATTCAGGTTCCAGGGAGTCAAGGAGGACACTTCTTGTCCCAAGGTGACTTCCCCAGTGTGCTCCAGAAAAGCTCCCCAATTTCTGAAGCTCACTGGAAGCCACTCAGTCACTGGGGACTCTTCCCTGTCCCCTCCATTGCTTGGCCCTTCCTCCATGGCTCCCTTCATCCCTTGGAAATCCCGGCAGAGCCCAAGCAGGCCAGAAGCCCACAGAGCTGCTGTGGGTCAGGATCTGGCCTCTTGCTCTGGTTCTTGCACCCCAGGGTGACTGGGCAGGCCAGGGCACAGGCAGGACAGATGAAGGACTGGTGGTCCTGTTTCACAAACTGAGGGGAACCAAGGCAGGGAGAGAGAGGCAACGACTTGCCCAAGGGCAAGGAGATATTGCCAGCTTCATCACAAGTGTGGTGGCAACAGTGACCCCTTGAAATGGCCAAGGAGGTACAGTCCTGAGTCCTTTTGCAAGCTGAGCTTGCTTCTGGTCCATAGGGAAATGCAGCCATTCCCAATGAGCCCATTAATGTGCTGAGGCAGCTATTCTGGGGCTGGACATCCACAGAGCCATGGTGTCCTCCCCCAGCCAGCAATACAGGACCTAACCCAGGTCCACTGTCCTGGCCAGATCTGCCTGTGACCAATTGCTCAGTCTCAGGGTGGAGTTGCCAGCATGAGGATGGCTGTAGCCTTCCCTCCACTGCTACTCGAGCTGGTTCCCTATGGTGTCACCATCTCCTTGGCCACCTCCAGGACAAGAATGGGCCCAAATGGGCCCAAATGAGCCCTATCGGCTCATCAGGACCTTTCTTCTGAGTTGAGGCTGTGCTTGTCATGTCACCTGGATGTTTAATTCAAAGGAGGCCACCATGTTAAAAGGAAGCCTAGGAGATGTTAAAACACCCCCACGCACATTCCTACACCCCCTAATCAGCCCTGGCAAGAGTGAAAGTGTCCAAAAAGCCCAGAGGCCCCTACTAATCTACAATAGGCTGGATCACAAGCTCTTGATTTTGCTCTTTGCAAAGTGCCTGGTGTTCAGGGACCTCAGAAGTCTTGGCAAGAATGCTGATGGTGATGAGAGATAGCAAGAGAAGAGCGGCTGCACAGAGAAAGAGACACCACTGGAGATGACTAAGCCAAGTTACCCCAGCTTAACTTCTCCCCATTTCATTTGCACAGGACCTGGATCATCTCAGTGCAGAAGGAAGACAGAGACTGGTAAATCAGGCCAAAGCTGGAGAAAACATTTGTACCATGGGGAGGAAGGCAGAGGAGGATGTTCCCTGGAGTTGTGTGGACTCTCCATCGCTGGAGGGTTGAATAACATATGGGCAATTATACCAGGACAGAGCAAAGAGCTGGCACCAAGCTCCATCAGGGATCAGGTTAAAATCTGAAAGGGTCTGCACTTCTGAAATGTCTGGATCTTGTTGCTGTTGGAAATTGGATATCAGATGGACCAAGGAGATGGGCCCATCCTGTTTTCCAGGATGTTACTGAGAATTAAGAAAATGGTTGCTCCCTCCAGCATGTACAATCTAAAGCCACTGAATTTGATATAGAAGCTTTCTCCTGAGCTAGCCAGGAGGTTTTTGTCTTCTTCATTTCAAGCTCACAAGCTCTGCCACATGGTAAGTACAAGTACCCCTGGAGAAATGTGCATGCAAAGGGACTGCTCAAACCAGCAGGAAAGCATTAGCCTGAGCCTCTCAGCCTCGGCCCTTGCTCAAGACCTCACTGGAGGTGCAGAGTTTCAGCACACGTCTCTGTAATCACGGTCCCAGGTTCTCTCTTACCTGACTGGAGAGGAAATGGTGAGGCCCAGCCTCCCAGCAGATGCACCATTTTGTGGACATTTTTGTCACAAGAGACGTCCAGGCCAATGCCAAAAAATGCAGATGGGCTAAAGCAGGTTCCAGCACTCAGCGTACTCATTCAGGTGCCAGTCTCCACCTCAAAGTGCATAGAGAGACAGACATGAAACATGAGTTGGCCTACACAACAGCAAAGCTGGGAGAAGCACCCAGAAACACCAAGGTGATGAAGGTAAAAGTGGTCTGATCTTCTATCCCACACCCACCCCTCCAAGCCTTAGGGAGACTGAAAGACATTTAAGTAGCAGATGGGACCACCATGAACATATCATCATCATCAGTCTCAACTGATGCAGGACCACCACCACAGGGGCTTTCCCCTTCCCCCTTCACCAAGCACATGCGTGAAGAGCTGTGGTATTTCTGCTCTCCTACTGTTGTTTTTCCAAAGGCACCCAAACGGGCAGCGGACCCCTTTATAAAGAGGAACGCTCCACTTGGACGGACTGCAAACTCAACGGGTCATCAGAGGCACTCGGCAGCTTTCATGCCCAGCTCACGCTTTTAATGGATTTGCAAATGATGGGGCAGGAGAAAAGCTGCACCTGAGGATCTGGTCCCTGGAAATCCCAGCAACAATTCAGAGGATTTCATGGTCATCTGCTGCCATCTAGTGTCATCCGGATACCCAAAAGCCCTCCCTGGATTCATGAATTTCTCTAACCAGGCTTCAAGTCCTGCCCATCCCATGGACCACATCTTACGTTTGTGGATCCATCAGGATGGACGTCATCCATCTGCACTCCCTGCGACCATCTCAGGTTAGCCAAAACCAGCAAACAGACCATCGTGCATCACACTTAAATTACGATCTTCTCATACCTCCACGCCAAGCAGGGAGTCAGCTTGCAACTCAAGGGCAGAGGAGCTGGGTTGGTCTGGGCATGTGGACTGAGAGGGCTGTTCTCAGCACTGCTGCTCTGCCCGGGGAAAAGGGATGCAATGGGTCATTCTGCACCATGGCACATCCAATCCACCTCAAGAAAAATCCACTGGTGCATGCAAGGACATCTCCCATGCAGAGAAAGGGTCTTTGAGAAGGGTGAAAATATCTTTGAGTACTTACTGTGCTGCTGAGCAGAGCCCTAGACCAGTACATCTGTGCAGGATCCCTAAGATCAGAAATGGGGGGTTCTACCAATTCCCTTCTAGCCGGAAGAGCTCAAATTTAGCCCCTGAATGTGCGTGTCCTAGCTCTGCACTGCTGGTGAAGCTTGGATAGCTGCAGAGGGTGAGCTCCCCACCTCTCCCCACTGGCAATGGGAGGAGATGAAAGGGAGTGTGATGGCCATGTAGGTGACATTAATGGGCAAGAATCCAAGCCCAGGGACACTGCATCAGCTTGATGTGATCATCCAATTGCTGGTCTCACAGTAAGGTGGTTCTTTTGACTGCAGCACTGTCATCCCTCACTTTGTCATTAAGCTAAATGGTCCAACTCATTGAGAAAAGTTTTTTCCAACAACATCATCATTGCAGTGACTTCTTCACATCCTCTCCAACTGTTTAACCCTCTGATAACACCTATACTGGACAGTAGAAAGGAGGACATTCACAGGCAGGGAGCAGGGTTCCCCCTCTTCAGGAGCTCTGCAGGCTCTTCCTCAAGTCTGACCATGTCAGAAGTTCTTGGGAGATCACTAAAAAGAATGTGACCCTGGAAAGGTTTAGGGACCAGTTCATTTGTTCTGTCATCTGGAGATCATCTGAGGGTGATCTCAAGAGGTCCCTTTCACCGTAAATGACTCTTTGATTTTGTGACTTGTTATCAGCGTAAGAGGAGACTCTGGATCCTAGATCCTGCCTGGATATCCACCAACCAAGAAAGATATGGAGGTACCAGAGATGCTTCAGGGAAGACCCATGTGCATGACAAAAGAATTTGAAACAAAGCCTGATCATAAGAGAATAAGGACAGCTTAGGTTAAGGTGGCCTTAACCACAACCTGCAATCAGCAACCCATTTTGTAACACTGGGGATAATGAAACACCAGAACAGTGGCCTGAGGGTTGTCCTTGAGCCCACATCGTGAACAACCTTTACACTGGTTGGACACATCTCAAAAAGATTTGTCCTAGGTCAGATGAGATCTACCCCGGGGTAGTTGATGTCACACACAGTTGGACCGAATGATCCCAGGTTTAAGGGCTAACAGAAGGGGCTCCAGGGATCTGTCTGCACCGCTGTGGTAGGAGACCTGGAGACCTTGGTGTCTAAAGTCTTGGGGAACTTCTGAGCAAGAAAAAAGCCAGAGGAGCCAGGAGACTGTATGAAGCCTTTGTTCTCATTTCAGACCCTGACAGAGCCGCATGTCAAGTCATAGGAAAGTGGCACGGTATAATACTGTGCAGGTCAACAGCACCTTTCATCTGAGGATTGATTGTAAAGCCCTTTCAAGACATCGGTTTGTTAAACCTCACAACACCCCTGTGAGGTAGGTATTACCCCCCACTTTACAGATGGGGGGAACTGAGGCACAGAGAAATGCAATGGCTTGGCCAAGGCCTTTGGGCAAGCCAATGACACAGGCAGGTCTTCTTGCTCTTGTTCCCAGCTTGTGGCTCCTTCCCCCTTTGGACAGCAGAGTGTTAGCAGCTCACAGAGCCACTGCTGGGCTTGCCCCATGAGCAGGGAACATGCAATGTCTATGGAGGGCTCCTGAGCCCCTTGATAGCACCCTAGTAACCAGCTGCCACCAGCACTTCAGACATTAAACCGTTTCTCAGACAGCTTCTCCTTCCAGGTATGACCCCAGGATTGTCGCTGTTTTTTTCTTGTGCAATCAGGCAGGAGGCCAGGAGGAGCCTGAGAACTTGGATCCTTCATGGAAATGTCCCAGCACTGTATGGCACAGTCCAAACTGGAAACCACTTTTCTCTCATGGCAAATGTCTCCCCGGAGACAATGCCCAGCATTGAACTCTGGTGGCAATGGTTGGTGGTGAGGTCTCACCAGGCCTGGAGGAGAAGGAGGAGGTAGCTAGAAGGATATTATACGGCTTTTGCTGCCACTGTCATCAGCATCTTTCATCAGTGTAGGATGTTCACTTGACCCCCGAGTCACCCCATCCCAGCCCATGTGCAATGTCAAGAAGAAACTAAAGCTGGGGGGTAAATTGGCCAGGAAGCGATGCCAGGAGCTGTGGTGGATTCTCCATCATGGTAACCCCACCGCCAACCCACCCCAAACCTTAGTTACATCATGGTACCAATTTCCCCTCTTGTCCCCCCACCACTACAGTTTTTGTGCTGAATACATATTCTGTCTTATAAAAATAGTCCTCTGGTATCAAAAGACAAATAAAACAAGAGAGGAATAAAAGACCCCTGTCGCCAGCAGCAGTGCAAATCAGGAGAGCCAGCTCAGGAAGGATGGGCTTAAGGTGTCCTTGGTTTGTCACTTCTTCAAGGGAAAGGAGGTTGACTGGACTTTGATGGCTGGGACTGGCCTAGAGTGAGAAGAAAGAGAAAGAAGACAACTCATTTGAGTGTAGAGACCAAGCATCCACCACATCCACAACAACCATCCTTCCACAGCTCAGGGAAGACAGAGCAGCTGCTGTTCCTGAGACCAGACAGGACCTGGGACTGTCATGGTCACCCATGTCCTCTCTCAAAGATACAACCCCAGATTGTATCACTTTGAGGTGTTTTCCTTTGGAGTACCCTCAAAACCCTGATAGGACAGAGTCCACCAAAGCATGTGGTGACACCGGGCAGTAACCAGCAGTGAGAGCCCACCAGAACAGCCAAGGTGGTTCATGCACTACCAAGAGACATCACCAATTCAACCAACCCAATATGGACCCTATAGTCCATCCTGGGAATTCATGAGATCCCTCACGTCATCCATCCAAGAAAGACAACAGTTCCCTGGTCCTCTCCTAGCATGTTGGTGGTGTCAAGCGATGAATACAGACCAGGACATGGGCACATCCTGCTCCCTGGCACAAGTCTGGCCCTGCCAGTCTACACTTTCTGACCGTTTCAAGAGAGGATGGCCATGGACTGCTCTCAGTGGGCAGCAAGGACAAAACTACACCGTTTGGGGAAGGGAGCTGAGTTTGGCTGCTGGGATGTGTCAGGTCTTGCTCTTCTGAGCCCACAGAACAGGCCTGTTTTATCAACTAGAAGAGATGAGCTATAGGGATTGAGTTACACTGAGAAATTTTGGGGCATATTCAGCCTCTTTGTGGTGGCAACTACAAAGGCATAAGAACCTAAAATAGTGCAAGAGGGCCAAAGCAGTAATTAGCAAAGCAGACTGTCTAGGGATAAGGGCCAACTTCAGTCCAGCACAGTGCCTTCTCTCCATGGCTGGATACAGCCCAGAAGCCTGGCTAGCTGGAGCAGATGTAAGCACGAACCCTTGAGGCTCCACCGACCCATATCCAGAGGATTTAGCAGTACAGCAAGAGCTGAAAGTAGAAGTGACACTTTAAAGGACTTGGACTTAATCTCCCAGCTCCAAAACTGGAAAACCTGCATCCTCCATTCCCTTGGATGGAGGTGCCCAAGCCCTGCTGTTGCTGGGGTACCCAGAGAGGCTAAGGCCTGCTCATCTAGGAGCCTCTGGGAAGGCGGACGTTTAACCCCCAGTCTCCTGGTTCCCAGCCCAGTGCATAACCAACGGCCATCGCCCCACAGGCAGTCCCCATGGTCCTGCATGGTATCTGTGACTCACCTTTGAGGTGGCATCGGCCTGCAGGGAGGAAAGATGAAAGAGATCATCAGTGTCCATCCCTTCACTCCACTGTCCCCCAGCAGAACACCAACAGCCCCCTCCATGCTCTGGGATGGGAGGCCACATGCACCCCCATAGGATGGCATCTCCCTTAACCCATCAGGACCTTACAAGACCCAAAGTCCCCACCTTGGTCACCGTTGGCCAACTTTGGCCAAACCCTGTGGGGTCATGCCAGGTGGAGGCATGGCTGCAGACCTCGGGCACCTGGAGGTACCTTGCTCAGGTGGGAAGGTTTTTCTCCTGCACCGTGCAGGAAGGAGCATGGGCACAAGATTGTTTATGCACATTGCATCACCATCTGGACAAACACTTTGGTTGCAGTTGCTCCCCAGATAGCAGAATTTGGGACATCTTCTAATTTCCTTCCTAACTTTTGCTGCTGCCCTCAAATGCCCTGTACCAAAGATCCACAATGCCTTACAGGCCAGTTACCCCCAAGCTGGTGGGCTTTGAACTCCTCTGTAGCCCCAGCAACGTGCACAGCCCCGCACACACAGAGCACAGAGCATTTCTCCAGCAGCCTGGCCTGTACACACCAGCCGTGTCGGGTAGGAGCAGGAGAAACCCAGGTCACAGTGAAGACACCATAAGGGGCAGACCAGAGCACACCACAGTGACATTTGGGATGCCCCACCCAGACATGACCCACAAGACCCCCCACTATGTCCACCTGCACCATGGGAAATAGCTCAACTCCCCTCTCGACTTACTTTAATGGCCTCGTGGGGTGGCTCATGGCACTTGTGCCTGACACCTTGAAGTTGGTAGGAGGGACCATGACCAGCAGGGTCTGTCCATGTGCAGGAGGCAGCTCTTTGGCCAGAAGAGGACTTCCAGGTAGCGGCCGACGAGGGGGCTGGTGCTTTGGGACGACCTGGGATTACAAAGTGTATGGGGAGAGACAACATCATTAAGAGGAGCATGCAGATCTACAAACCTCTCTCCTCTGCTGCAGAGGAGATGCTTCAAAGCATGTAACAACACCCAAACTACCTTAAAACATTCTCATTATCTAATGAGCTTTCTTCACCATTGCAACAGATTCATCTCTTAGCATGGTGTGTCAGATCCTTAATAGTGCCCAATCCAGAAGAGCCACAGGCAGCCAAAAACCAGGGAATTCCCATGACCCTGGAAGGAAAGCACAGCCAACCAGCAAAGCTCACCAGTGGGGTCCTCACGGGGCTGCAGGGGAGAGGTTTCTTCGGAGGTGGCAGCTTAGCCTGGGAGACAACCGTTTTGGTGGTGACCATGGGCGATTTGCTGACTGGTGGAGGTGGCCTGGCCGGCTTGGGGTCTCTCGGGCGTGGAGGGATGGAGTGGGAAGGCGGGCGAAGAGGGTGGACAACGTTGACAGGCTGAGAGCTGGGCTGGTGAGCGCTGGGTTTGGGGGGGAATGCAGTCCGTGTTGCCTGCAGGGACAAGGAAAGCAGAAATATGGAGAAAATCGTTAGGTACGTTTTCCTGGGTGCTGGAAAGCAGATGTCCCCTCCAGGTCTGGGTGCTTGGGAGTTGCAGGAGGAGCACTGGGTATTTATTCCACTTTCTGGCACCGCCACTTTTACCATCCCACCCAAAAGCTGAACATGTTTGCTCCGCGCTAGCCATATGAGAGCACACGGGGATGAGAAAGGTGCTGGTCTCAGGAGATCAGGAGCAGGGCCAGCTCTAGTGAATCCATACCAGATTTCCACCAGATGGGAGACATCATCCATTCTGCCCCCCTCTCAGCCACTGTGGCCATGCTCAAAAAAATCTAAATTCTTCCTAAATTCAGCCCTGGACATCCCAAGGTCACCAGAGATGACACAACCAGCAGCAGAAGCATCTGCCTCCCTGGAGACCCAGCACGAAGTCATCAGGGGGATTGCAGAGCCCCTGCTAAGCTTTGCCATGGTGATGGGCAACTTTCCAGCAGAGGCTCCTGGCAGTCACCAGAATCTTTTTGAGCAGGCAGAGCTCAACAGAGCCACTTTTAGGAGGGATGTGCACTACTGACCAAGGGCTGACAGTGTAGACACAACGTAAACCAGCACGGAGCACCAGTTGCTTGCCCAGTTGCTAGAGGTAGATGTGATCGCCCACAAGTATCAAGTCTCAGGGTGGGAAAGCAAACCCAGAAGGTGACTTATTCCTTACTTTATTGGTGTGGCTGGAGGTGGAAATGTTCCGCAAGGTGAAAGCAGCTTTGGAATGGCCACTGGTTGACTTCCGACCCATGGTGTTCTTCCTGCCCAGGAACACAAACGTAAATCACAGATTGCAAAATAAAGCAACCATTTTTGCAACAGCCACCTCCCAAAATTCTGCACACCAGTGAGATCCTGTCTCCATTAACGGATCGTTAACAGACAGCCTTGCAGTGCTGGGTGAGTAGGGATGAGAAGTTTGTCTTGAGATAATGAGGGTAATTAGGTTGTTCGGTTCTGGGTTTTTTTTCTCAAATTATTGCAGGGGCTCTGAGGTATGCACATGTCTGGACCTGTACTGGGAGGGGAAATAATGAGAATATCCAAATTCAGTGCTCCTTTAGAGCCTTTCCAGTCCTTACAGCCTGCTAGGAGCAGATGCTGAGAAAGCTCCTTGGTACCAGGCCACCTTCACCACCACTCTCTGGGCTTCTGTGCAGAGGACCATTCCTGTCCTCTGCTCAGGGGAGAGCTGAGAGCCTCAGATTTTCCCAGGAGAGAGCTCTTCATATCTCAAACCAGGTCTCATACCAGTTTGAAACAGACCCTGTGCACCACCAGCTCCCCCACAACCATTCCCACCAGGCTGGATGCTGCCCGTGGCAAGAAAACAAGGTTTCAGAATCTCACTGGGTCTTCAAGAGAGAAGGGATTTAGGACGTATCACCCACCTATATGTCTCGTGGCTCCTCCTCCTCATCTCCTTTATCCATTTATTCAGGAGCGAATTCTCCCGCCGGTACCAAAAGTAGATGCTCATCATGAGGGCCGGGAGGAAGAGCAGGAAGATGAGCAGAAGGGTTACCAAGATGGCTTCGTGATCTGGCAGGGAAAGCACAAGGATGAGTGCAGGACTGGGAAAGCCAGCAGCCTCCAGCTTCACTTGATGGAAATGTGGGTCCTGTCTGCCCATTCCCAGCCACCCAGGCTAGAGATATCATTGCTGATCATAGAATCATAGAATCATTTAGGTTGGAAAAGACCTTTAAGATCATCAAGTCCAACCGT
>JADKXX010007925.1:0-15667 GCA_017310255.1 Butorides virescens | reverse complement strand
GGCTCCAGCATCCTCCTGGGCTCCAGCATCTTCCCAGGCTCCAGCACCTTCTCCCCTCATCCAAATGCCGCCACCTCCTTCCACCAGCGGCCACGAAAAGGATGCACCGGTCCCCACCACAGGCTACAGGAACCACCTTCCCTTGGCCCTGGCTGGATGTGGAGGTGGTGGCCCTTCTCCAGGACATCCCAGCAAGGCCAGTCCCACCAGGGGCTGGGCTGGGAGAGGTGAAGAGCAGCTGGGACAAATCTGCCCTGGCCAGGACCCAGCCCACAAGCAGCCCAGAAGACCCACTGGGCCGAGTTGGAGTCTGTTTTTCTTTTTCAGTCCACTGATCAGAAAAACCACAGCAATGTTTGCAGAAGAGCTGAGGCCAAGGGGTTGGTGTTGCTCTTCAAGGGGAAAGATGATCTTTGTTTCCCCGCAGCTCCTGGCCACCTTCCTCGCCCAGGCTGCCTCCTCCGCCCTTGCTGGAAGCTCCCGCTGTCCTGCAGGAGAGCGGCTTGCCCAGGAGCAGGCTCAGCGAGCACTGAGCTCCTTGGGAAATCACTAGTTAAGCCAAAAGCCAAAAGCCACGTTCAAATCTCAGCCCGGTCATCTGCTCGGGCAGGTCCCACAAGCCCTGGTTTCCTAAGTAAGCACATGCAAGCCTGGATGGAAGGAGGAAGAGGGGGCTCGGAGTTACCAGGAGATGCTCCGTAGAGGATTCGGTGATGGGTTTTGCAGCTGGAGCATCGTGGCTGAGCCGGGTCCTCCCCAGGCAGCTGGATCCCAGCAGCAGAGCTGGGGTTTGAAGAGCACAGCTTGGGGACGGCATCACCTTGTCCTAAACGCACACCGGGATCGGGATCCGAGACCTCGAGGACAAGCCCCTCGCTCCAGCTGCTCACTGAAAAAACATCCTGGGGGCAGCCAGCTCCAGGGGAGTCTGGGGGACCAGGGTAATCCCTGGAGGCAGAGGCAGGATTTTGGTTGAAGTTTTCGAAGCAAACTTGGCTGAGGGACCACGTCAGGGTTTGCTCGGTCCTGCCACAGGCTGCCAAGGGAAAAGGGCTTCCTTGCAGGAAACAGCTTGCAGGGGTGAACGTCCTTGGCACCCGCAGCTCGCCCCAACCCGCCGGCGGTGCTCCCCTCCCTTCCTGCTGCCGGGGCAGGGCTGTGACCCCCCAGGGATGCGATGCTCCCCGGGGAGGGGCCCGCGCCGCCGGGCCGGGGGAGGGATGGGGCATCACGCCCTGATGGTGGGGATGCTCCAAGCCTTCATCAGCGAGGATGGTGTCCCACCCCCCGGACAGGCAGACACGGGGTGCTCCAGGGACCCAGCAGAGGATTCTGTGGTGTGAGGGGTAGCGGTGGGTGGAGGGAAGCTCCATCGGAGCCAACGCGTGGTCCCGTATAGCGATGGGGTGCGGGGAGAGATCCAGAGCGGGGCTGAGGGGCTCCTCTGCCTGGGGGCTCCTCGATCCCCGTGATTTATAGAATCCCGGAATCACAGAATGGTTTGGGGTGGGAGGAACCTTTGAAGATCATCTACACTAAGCCCCTGCCACGGGCAGGAACACCTTCCTCTAGACCAGGTCGCTCACAGCCCCGTCCAACCTTGAACCCTTCCAGGGATGGGGCCTCCACAACTTCTCTGGGCACCCTGTTCCACCATAAAACATTTCTTCCTTACGTCCAGTCCAAAGCTACCCTCTTTTGGTTTTGCAGTGAGAAACCATGCATGGGGAAAAGCAATGACGAAGGGAAAGCAACGAGCCAGGGAAGACCAGAGCCTGCACGACAGGGCAGGAGGGTCCCCAGGGCGGGACAGGGGACTCCCCGTGCCTTGGGGCTGGATACTGGTGGGACGCCTGGGCCAGGATGCTGGGCACAACCTCCAGTTCCAGTTCCGAAAGGCTGGAGAAGCCCATCGTCAGCTCCAGCAGCCTTCGCCCCCCGTACCCCGAGAGCCAGGGGGAAGGAGTGGGAGGAGGAGGAAGAGGATGCCGGAGGCGGCAGCAGCAGGGCAGGATCCCACCCCAAGCTGGTGGCGACGAGGGAGCTGTTTGCAATCAGGGTCCCCACGACCTCCTCCCCGGCCTCTCCGAAATCGCTTCCATGTGTGCCGGGAGCCGGGGAGCCCGCAGGGAGCTCAGCCCCAAACAATAGGAGAGGGGAGGGTGCAGGGGGGGGAGGCAGGGTCTGGCCTGCCCAGCGCCGTGCCAGCCCGCACACGACGGGACCGCGGGGCCACCACCGCCATCCTCTTCCTCTTTCCACCAGCTCAACATCGCTCCTGCAGGAGCTTTAGCAGGGGGGTTGGACCAGATAATCTCCCAAGGTCCCTTCCAACCCTTGCGATTCTGTGACTCTGTGATTCTGTGAGATGTGGCCGTGTCCCCTGGGCCACCCCGCAGCATCCCACCCGCTGCACAGAGGAGCAGCCCCCCGGGGAAGGGATGAAGGAGCCTCGGGGAGGTCACCACACTCGAACCCATCGCTTCACGCCCTCAGATGTTGTCCCCTTCCAGGCTCCCGCCCCAAAACCCAGCCATGCCCAGAGAAACAGAGCGGGCTGGCGGCTGGCAGCCGTATTTATTTCCAGAATCTTTGCTGGAGGGCAGGAGGAGATGGGATGGGGATGGGGCGGACTAAATTGACCCTAAAAATCCGCACGTCAGCAGTACCAGGGCAAAAAGGGACGGTCTGGGGCTCTGCCCGTAAGCGGGGAGCCTGCTTGCCCCTACCCCATCCTTTGGTTGTCACCGTCATAGAATCATAGAATCATCTAGGTTGGAAAAGACCTTTAAGATCATCAAGCCCAACCGTCCTTCCCCCACGAAGCCTCCCCGCTCCCGGCTGCGACCACCCGCCCTCTCCTCTCCTTCCCCCCGCTCCGAGGAACAGGAGCCTCCTTGTTTTGGGCTGGCTGGAGCCAGCAGAGGCAGAGCAGATGCCAGGAAACACACCAGGACCTGCCCAGCCACCTCGGTCCCAGCCGGTGGCCGTCCCAGGCCCACCAGCCCCAGGCTCTCCCGGTGACTCCCAAAACACCCCCTGCGCCTGCGATGTGGGCCCACCCAGCACAATTTCGGGCAGCGGGGTGTTAGTGAGAGTATAAATAAACCTCCCGCTGCCCGAAATAAACCTCCCGTCTCGAGTGCCATCCAACCTAAATATAGAGCGGTCCGGGGCTAGGAGGGGAGGGGACATTTCTGCAGGCTGACCGCAGCACCCCCAACGCGACGGGGCCGTTTCAGAGAAACACGATTCCCTGCAGCCGGCATCAATGGGAGCAAAGCTCCCAATTCCTCCGGGAAAAGGCCGGGTCCGGCCGCTCGGAGGAGGCAGGGAAGCACAAAGCCCCCCTCCGCTTTCGCTGCTGGGAAGCGGGGCTGACCCCCTCCCTCAGCATCTCCTGCCCAAAGCAAGGAGGTCTCGCTTGGAGGCATCTCAGGTGGCTTCAGAGCTGCCACCCCCCCAGCCCCTGCTCCAGGGAGATGCCACCAGAGGAGGAGGTCACTTCCCAGCACGGAGTCTTCTCAGCAGCGAATCTGCTCAGCCCCAAAGCACGACGGATTCCTGCAGCTGCCCGTCTTGGTGCTTGTTTTGCTGGGAAGCGATTTGATCTGCCCCGGAGGAGACCAGAGCCCCCAGGACCCTCCCAGCTGCTGGGTACAAGGACCAGCTGCTGTGACCGATGGGCAGCTGCAGAACTGGCTGACCCCGGAGCCCGGCAAGGCGCCAAACCCAGGCGAGGGTCACCACAAGCATCTCAGAAAGTGGATTTGGAGACAGCAGGAGGGGGGTGGGGAGGGTGCGACAGCCAGCAGAGCAGCCCTGGGAAGAGATGTCCTCTCCTCCCCACAGCCCATGCCCAGCTTCTCCGCGGTCTTCCCAAGGACATCGCTCTTGAATCCTTCAGCGCTTTCCCTTTAGCTCATACTGCTGGCCAGTCTATCCTGGCCAAACCATCAGTCTGACAGATTACCTCCACCTCCTCTCTCCAAGCTGCCCGGCTCCCTTCTGCTCACCCATAGCTCTTGGCCATCGTCCTACTGCCCAATAGTTAAGACCACGTTTCATTAACTCGCTGTTGCATCCGCTGCTTTCCCTGTTCACCACCTGAACAAAGTGATGGGTCCTACCAACCCAACCTTCTGCAAACTCGCCATCTCCATCCCAGCCCCACCATGAGTGCAGGACCCGGCTGCGCGGTGCAGGGGAGAGGAACCCTCTCTGCCCTTACCTTCTCATCCAGGCTGATGGCTCGTCTGGTACGGCCCCCGAGGAGCCAGTGCGGGGTGACCCGCTCTCCGTGGGACGGTGGCCCTGGGAAAGAGAAGACCTGGTGAACGTGTGAGCAGACCTCGCAAGACCCCAAGCGTGGGAGCAGCTCCGCAGCCACATCAGGAGAGAAATGGTGGGACAGGTAACGGGCGATGGGACGAGGGGAAACGGCCTTAAGCTGTGCCAGGGCAGGGTGAGGTTGGGCCTGGGGAACAATTCCTTCCCCAAAGGGCTGTCAGGGTCTGGAAGGGGCTGCCCAGGGAAGGGGTCGAGTCCCCACCCCTGGGGGGATTTAACAGCCGGGCAGAGGCGGTGCTGAGGGACGGGGTTTGGGGGTGGGATGGCAGGGGTAGGGGAATGGTTGGGCTGGGGAAGCTTAAAGGTCTCTTCCAACCTAAACAATTCTATGAGTCTATGACAGGGCAGAGCTGAGGACTCTGGCCAACATCCAAGGCCACCTCTTAGGTGTTTCTGGGGGATGGACACCAGAATGAAGCCAAAGCATCGCCCCCTCCCCAGGCCAGCACCCTCTTCGCTGGCCCAGCAGCACTGCTGCCCACCCAGGTCCCAAAGCCGTGGCTTAAATCCCCTGAAACCCACCCTGGAGAAGCAGCCAGCAGATGGGTGGCACCACCCTGGCCCCCGCTCATGTCCCTGCCATCGCCAACCAGCCCAGGCAAACCCCACCGAGCACCCCCAGAGCACCCCCAGAGCACCCCAGCCCGGCACCAGCGCATCCTCCTGCCCGCTCCTTCTCTCCTGAAGCACAGAATCAGCTTTTTTTTTTTTTCGGCTTTTTCTTTTTTTTTTTTGGCTTTATGCTTTTACACCCTGGATCGTCACCATTTATGGGAGGGGGAAGCACAGTTTGATCACCCAGAAATTGAGCCACCGTCTTTCCAGCCAGAGCTGGGATGGAGCAGAGGAGCTGAAATAGCCGCAGCACGGTAGGGGTTTCTCTGAGCCATCCCAGCTCCCCGGGGCAGAGCAGTTCAGGCAATTCCTCGGCTGGATTAGAGACAGGCAGACTTTCTAAGATTTTTTTTTTTTTTTTTTTTTTCTTTCCTAAACACTGTGGCTGTATTGGATTGCAGCTCCTGCTGACTTAAGCCCGGACAACAACAGAGGAAAAGAAAAAAATAAAATCTGAAGATGCCGCGGGCTGGGGATGAGGTCTGGCAAAAATGGAGAGGGCTGGACCACCTCGCCAAGGCAAACGTTGTCAGCGAAAGCTTGGATCTAATAACCTTCCCCAGCAAAGGGCAAAGCTATTTACTAAGGGAGTGGAATAACAGGGCTTAAGGCTTTATAATTTTTTATAATTTTATATGCTTGCTTTGGTTTCCCTGTGCATCAGCCGGGGGGGGGGGGGTTTTGGTCGGGGGAAAAAAAAAGTTATTGAAAAAAAAAAAAAAAAAAAAGAAAAGATGGAGCTCGTGGTTGGGAACTGCAGATTGAGTGTTTAAGGCGACGGAGCTACCCAGCCCGGCCCGGCGCTATCGCACGGTGGCATTTAATCACTTTTCATTATATATAGCGTGTAATCAGATTCCAGGAATAACTGCGGATAAGGTGGCGGCACGATCCCAGTTCCCCTCTCCTCACCTCCTCCGAAAGCGCTAGCAAGGCCCTCCAACCCCCCCCCGCCGTAGATAAGCCTCGTGTTCGGGTGGGGAAACTGAGGCACGGCCGCCATATGACTTGCATTCAGCCAGGCAGGGCGAGCAGCTCCGGCAGGGTTTGCTGCCTTCCCCTTATAGACAAAAAGGAAAAAAAAATAACCCGCAAACCCCTCTTTTTTCTGTACTGGCTGCTGGGGAGGGAGAAGGGGGGGAAGATGCTGCCTCTCCCCGCTTAGCAAAGCCCGGCTTTCTCCCACGCTGTCTGGGGGGAGGATGGGACACGGGGGGCAGCCGTTCTGCAGGGATTACCGGGCTGGGCTTCGGGCCACATCGTAAAAACCTCTTGGTTATTACATCAAGCTTCTGGCTGTTTTGACTCTAGCTTTTGCCGGGAATCAGAGAGACCCCGAGCATGGGATAAGGGCCTTAAAAATCTAAGTTAAATAAACCCAAACGTAGCGCAGGGCTTCCCACCCCCCTTCTCTTTTTTTATTCCTGGAAAACACACTCATTCCCAGCCCTTTCTGGGAATGCTGGGTCGGGAACAGCGTGGCTTTGGCGTTTGGGATGTTTGCAAGCGTTGCGGCCGGGCAGGCCCGGGTTTGGGGGATGCTTGGAGCCCAAAGATGAGCCCCACAGCGGCCAGGCTCCAGCCGAAGCCGGCAGCTTTCCCGGCTGCTCCTCCTCTCCCCTTAATCCAAACAGAGATTTCTGGCTCCCCCCAGCCTCCCCGTCCCACGGCTCGCACGGGTCTCTCTTGGAGTTGCTGGAAAACTTATTTGCAGCAGCAGCAGAGAAGCCAGCAAAGCTCGAAAGCGAAAAAATAACAATAAAAAAAAACATGTTCTGCGTGGAAAAGCAGCAGCCCCGGCTTCTCGGTGGGGTCGTGGAAGGAATTAGGGACGGAGAAAGGAGACTACGGGAGGCTGAAGCCAACCTGGCAGCCCCCCCGCCTCCTCCGATTTGGAAAGTGATAGGAACCCTTGGGGAAAGTGATAGGAACCCTTGGGGAAAGTAATGTATTTCCTCAAGAACAGAAAAAGCCAAGTTTCTCCCCAAAACACGCAGCAGCAGCACAAGCCACCGCCAGCTCCCTTTCGGGGCGCCGCTGCCCGGAGCTGGGACGGTTGCGGGGACCAGGGGGGGCCTCTGCTGTTCGGGGGGTGCGGAGCCGAATCCACGCCCTCTTTAGGGGGGTCCCAGCCCCCCCATCCCACTCAGACCATACAGACTCAGAGTGCAGGGTCCAGCCACCCCAGCAGCGCTGGGATGGGGATCGGGGGACCCGCCGAGGGGAGGGGGGGGTTTTGGGGGGGCACATCCCCAGCAGGGCCACCCACAGCCCCCCCCCACCCAAAGCTCTACATCCACCCCGCCCTTGCAAGCCCCGGGGTACCCCCCCATCCCCCCCCTTACCTCGCCGTCCAGACGCCTCCCCCCGCCCGGGGAGCAGCAGCAGCAAGCCCAGGAGGAAGATGCGGCTCCCCCAAAAAGCGGCCGAGCCCCCGGCTTTGCGGGGGCCCCGCCCGGCCATGCCGGCGCTCCCCGGGGCTGTCACCGCCTCTGCTCGCCGCCGCCGGCCCTGCCCTCCCCTCTTATCCTCTCGGGTCCCCTCCCCTCCGCCCCGCGTCCCCCCGCCGCCCCATCCCGCGCCCCGGCCGGAGCCCCCGTTCCCAGGCACCCGGCTGGAAGCGGGGCCGGGCGGCGGGAGGGGGCCGGCATTGTTCGCCTTTATTTATTGCTGTGTTTCTTGGCCCCAGCCCGGGGCTGCTTTAATGAAAACCAGACGGGAGGAGAGAAGCCTGCTCCCCGGCTCCCCCCGCCGGGGCAGCCCGGCCGGCACCGCCGCTCCGGGCCCTTCCTCCGGGAGGAGAAGCGAGGGGGCACCCAGGGGCTGCGGCACGGGGGGGGGGCGTGTGGTGTAAAAAAAGGCAATTAAATAATCCCCTCCATCCCCTCCATCCCCTCCATCCCCTCCATCCCCTCCATCCCCTCCATCCCCTCCATCCCCTCCATCCCCTCCATCCCCTCCATCCCCTCCATCCCCTCCACCCCCTCCATCCCCTCCATCCCCTCCATCCCCTCCATCCCCTCCATCCCCTCCATCCCCTCCATCCCACCAGGGTGCTGCTCACCTCCCGTCCCTGCTCTGCTTTACCCCTTTCGGGGCACCCACCTCTCCCCCCAACTTCAGGGCAAGGATTCCTCAACAGCCCTAATAGTAATATTGATTAATGCTAGTAATTAAACCTTCACGAATGATTTCACTCTAAGAACGGGGACAGCTGCAGACACCCTTATCATAGAATCATAGAATGGTTTGGGTTGGAAGGGACGCCTAGAGGTCAGCTAGTCCAACCCTTACGCCACCCTTACCCAGGGACCAAGGTGACATTTCGGGAGAGGAAGGGACAGGGGACTTTTTGGGGGGGTTTCCCCAGCACAAAGGGCAAATCTAAACAGCACAGCAGGGGAGTCAGAGCCCTCCTGGCACTCAAACGCGTGTCGAGGTCCTGTTAACAGGGCCCTGGGATGCAACCGGCAGATGCAAACATCTGGCCAGCGTTAGCGAGCCTTCCCCAGCTCAGCAGCACCCTCCAAGGCCCCGTTAGCCTCAGACACGGCATTTTCAGGTGGGTTAATGCCATTTAGCAACATCTCGCTGTCACCCCAAGCTTGCCCAAGCTTCTTCCACCCTTTCCGGGTCAAGCTCTGCAGAGGAAGGACTCCCCAAAGTTTGGTCTCCTGCTAAAGCTCACCATGGAGGGGGTGGGCAGGTCCCACCACTTCCACGAGAGGACAAACGCTACGAAAAACCAACCAACCAACCAACAAAAAAAAAAAGAAAATAATGAAGTCACTCCAAAGAATAAACCTGTGGAAGCGCAGCGAGAAAACACGAAAAACTTCTTGGATGCAGGCAGCTCGGTGGGAGCTCAGCAGCGCCGCTGTGAATCAGCAGCCTGGCAGAGAGCTGGGAGAGATCCAAACGCACAGGCATCAGGAAACCAGCAGCAGCAAAGTCCAGAGGGATGAGGCTGGGCAGAGCTGCAGAGCGCTGCGAACGTCTTTCCAAGAAAGGGCAGCTGGTGGCCAGGACGGCCACCGAGGGGTGAGCCAGGGGCTGGGAGGGAGCGGGGACCGTAAGCCAGAGGAGAAGCCTGGGCAGGCGACAGGCTCCAGGCTTCCCCCAGCAGCCCATCAATCCCAGCACAGCTTTGCTGTTACGACCTTACTTGATGTTTTTCCTCATTCCTCCACTTTCTCAACCAGGACAAATTGCCGAAAGTAGCGCAGTCTCGGGGCTACTTGGAGGCAGAATTCTCCCCGCTTCCCACCGGCACAGGGAACCTGAGCGTAGCCCTTGGCCAAGGAGAAGTACATAGAATCACAGAATTGTTTGGGTTGGCAAAGCCCTTGAAGGTCCCCCAGCCCAACCGCCCCCCTACCCCTGCCATCCCACCCCCAAACCCTGGCCCTCAGCACCGCCTCTGCCCGGCTGTTAAATCCCCCCAGGGCTGGGGACTCGACCCCTTCCCTGGGCAGCCCCTTCCAGCCCCTGACAGCCCTTTGGGGAAGGAATTGTTCCCCAGGCCCACCCTCACCCTGCCCTGGCACAACTTGAGGCCGTTGCCCCTCGTCCCATTGCCCCTTCCCTGGGAGCAGAGCCCGACCCCCCCGGCTCCCCCCTCCTCTCAGGCAGTTGTAGGGAGCGATGAGGGCTCCCCTCAGCCTCCTCTGCTCCAGGCTGAACCCCCCCCCAGCTCCCCCAGCCGCTCCCCAGCAGCCTGGGGCTCCAGACCCCTCCCCAGCTCCGCTGCCCTTCTCTGCACACGCTCCAGCCCCCCCAGGGCCTTCGGGGAGGGAGGGGCCCAACCCTGACCCCAGCATTTGAGGGGTCGCCCCCCCAATGCCCAGCACAGGGGCACGGTCCCTGCCCTGCTCCTGCTGGCCACACCACTCCTGATACAAGAACAGCCCCCCACCGGGCTGGGGACCCCCACGGCTGGTGGTTACCCAGAGCAGCTTATAAAAGACCTTTTTGTGCAAAGGAACAGGCGTTCTTCCCCCTGCCTACAGCCTCGATCACTTGATATCTCTGCTGACAAAAGCCTACAGAAGCTGTGGCACCCGACCATGGTCTGCAGCTGGGTCACGCAGCCTGGCAGCTGAGCCCGAAATCGGGGATTTCTGCATCCTGGCGTAAGCCAAGAGCAGCACGTGTGAAGCAGGGGATCACTCACAGCCATGGAGTTAAAGACAGGGAGAGCCCCTGGGTGTCTATTTTCAGGGTGCTACTGTCCCCACAGGCACTCGTTCTTCACAGTCACGAAGCAGGCCACCAGCACATGGGGTCACACAAGCGTAGGGGGTGCGCTCAGGGAGATCCCAGGCACCCACACTTTGGGTCTTCTACCACTGCTTCATCAGCACAAGTGGTCTTAAGCCCGTTACGGGTCCTTCTGCAAAGGACAAAGGACAGTTGTAATGGCATAAAACAGCTCTACGCTGTTCATAAAAACCTGTGCCTTGATAGACCAAAAAAAAAGCCTCCTTAGACCCAATGTCACATAAATCTCCCCTGAAAACACCATGGATGAAAATGAAATCCCATGAAATCTGCACACAATGCCACAGGAACTCAACTCTTCGTGCACGGGCGTTCAGGAGGCCACGCAGTGCAGCTGGCACGCTACGTCCTCCGGATCCAGCGGGTGAATCTTGGAGTCCAAGAGACTTACTCTTCTCCAGGGGAAGGCCAGGGCTGGCTACTCAGCAGATGACTCAACCAGACTTGGCAGAGGCCAGCAGCAGGCCCCCTACAGCAGAGAGATGCGCGGGACATACCGCATTGAACTCGGGTAGGAGAGCCAAGAGAACTTTGGGAAAACGAGCTGGAGTCTCTCTTTTGCATCATGAAGCCAAGTTTGAAGGAGCTTCTGATAAAACTAGAAAGCGACAGGGCTGCAGCACATGGGTAGATGAATAAAATTAGATCGTATTAAAAACAAACCAAAACAACCTTCTCCCCTATCAAGACCTCTTACAACTGTCCTCATCACCGTGGAATTTGAGTGCCTTCCAGAAGTGTATTCATCAACATGGCTTTCATTTGTCATGCAGAGGCCATTCACCCTCCCGCAGGGTCTAATTTGGCCTGGAGAATTCAATTTATCTGCTGACGTAGAGAGAAAAATATTAATAAAAGTTTGACTTTCAAACCTTGCTTGTGTGAATCGAGTCTTTGCCATTTACAGCTGAATTCCTTCCCCGAGCCTACGACGAGCATGGCCAATGACTTCATGTTAGACTTTTAAGCTTTACAGAAGTACAGCCGCCCAGCTGGCCAACTCATAAATGCAGCATAAAGGAAGCAATATATTAAGATCTTCTTTACTGGATTAGAGTTTGATCTGGGCTAATGACCAGCCAGCCAGGAAGTAATTTCTTCATTAGGGTACTGTTCCAGGAAAAGGGAATTATAAACCAGGATGCTGTCATGGATAAGCGGAAGTGATTAGCTTACCTGCCTTTTGCATGGGGTAAATCTACTTCAGTCTCCCCCTCCTCAAAGTCATTCAGTTGTGTTCTCCAACGGGTACAACCACTAACAAATTTACCACCGACAAAGTCCTCCAGGGAAGCAGTCCTCCAGTCAACCATCCTGGACCAGGCCGTATCTAGGCAGACGTACAGTAACACAACTATATCCTGGGGGGGGGGACTTCCTTCTCCAAGGAAGCCACGTACGTCAACTCTTCTCTTACATCATCCTTGCAATTGGTTTCCATGGCGATCTTTCTAGTTACCAGCGATGAGAGAACACATCCCAGACAACATCTGCTCAAGCTCCTTGTGCCTTCCCCCACCACTGCCTGATGCAGCAGACCTCTTAACTTCAGACTGGTTCTCCCATAGAAAGGACTCCAAAACCATCCACCGAGAACCAA
This sequence comes from Butorides virescens, assembly GCA_017310255.1. Taxonomy (NCBI): domain Eukaryota; kingdom Metazoa; phylum Chordata; class Aves; order Pelecaniformes; family Ardeidae; genus Butorides; species Butorides virescens. The sequence goes on along the minus strand of JADKXX010007925.1, from coordinate 3,822 downwards.
AGGACTTGGCATGTTATTGTAAAAGGTCCATCAGGATGGAATACGAAAGGCAGAATGAGTGGAAACGATCATGAAAGAGGAAACGGAAGGTGTTTGTGAAGGGCAAACAAACCTCTCTGAAATAAGGAACCTTTCAAAGCATAAAGTGGCTTTTTTACACCCCTTTTCTCTGCTGTTCCCTCGCCTTGTCCACCTCACCCGCGCATCCATCCATCACGCTTCCCACTTCAAGCTCAGCCTGTAGACAGCACATCCAAAGCCAGAGAGCAGTCATTGTATTTATTTGTTCATTTGTACCTCGTTCATCATCAACGATCAAACCTGCTTTCGGTTTCCGGAGACAACTCAACAGACAACCCAGCTGCCCTTTCTCAGTGTCTGAGATAGCAGCTACGTGCAGGGTGGGCATGGCAAAGGCTGAGCAAAGAACATTTCTGATTAACTAATGCAAAAGCCTGCTCCTTAAGGGTTAAAAAAAAAAAAAAAAAATAGTTCTACCTTCTTTAAACTTCCAAAGATTTGCAGAACTTACCCTAAAAGTCTTTGTGTAGCAGTGGATTAAGAAGAAATTACTCCACTCTGGAATCAAAACATGACAAGCATAATTTCCTGAGTTTTTGGAAAGAAGTTTTGCTTGTTGGAACCAAGGACTCCAAATGTCAACAGCCTCCTTCCATGGAATTATAAACACTGGATGGCCTGCACCCTGCACGAGCTTCGTCTGACCTGATGACAACAAGGAAGGGTCGCGGAATGGGTGTGAGTCAGCTTCACCAGCAGCCCTCATGAGGAAATCAAGAGAAGGGTGGACGCTAACGCTGTCAAGAGTACAGGGCTGAGGAGGAGACCTGCCTCCTTTAAACCTGGCCACGCGGGACCTCATTTTCAGAAGTTCTGAGAAGTTGCAGCTCCTCCCCAATTTCATCTGGAATTGCAGGTGCTCACACCTCTGGGGAGAAAAGTCAAACAATCTCATACTGTTCCTCTAAAAAACTTCCTTACCCCGCCCCGTGTGCAAGGCAAAGAGAATGTTTGCTTTACAATATTTCAGAAAGCAGAGTGTAAACTCATTGTGCGGCCCAAGACCAGCGTAAAACATCCACGCAGAGCCTTCAGACCACACATTCTGATATACTAAAGCATGTCTGATATACTAAAGCATGCCTGAAGAGAAAATTTTTTAAACAGAAGCAAACACTTCTCCCTTAGCAAAGGAAAAACCCTACAATATTATTACCAAATGAGGAATCACAGCTACTTGTCACTAAATCTCTCAGGCTGCAACTCTTAACTCACAGGCTGACAGCAACTGTTAGATTGCTTTGGTAGTTAGCAAGGTAAAACATAAAAAAAACCCACCCTTGCAGCAGCTTTTCCTTTGTTTTGAAGGGTTTTACAACGCGTAGTTCTCTACTTCGATGAGGATGGGTTGAAACCGACTGCCTCGACTTCTCTTCCATTTACAATGTGCTTGATTATTGGCATCTAGGCTTTTGTTAAGTAGCAAGAGCACAGGCATGTGACATTTAAGTAAAAACAACCATCAGCTGTGTTATCTGACTGTAAGCAGACTTCCAAGCACCCCCTGAGGCACCAGCAGGGCCCTTAAGCTCTCTTGGTTTTTCATCAGTTGAAAGCTTGAAAGCATTATTTTTTCAAGAAGCTGACTGGCTTTAAATGAGCACCCAGTGAGGCAAGATCTTGTCGTGCCTCCAACACAACCAGATCCCTTGTCGCAAAGAAGTCTATTCAGATGTGTACCGTTGAACCACAGGAGAAATCTCAGTACCAGCAAGTTTTAGCACCTTCTGCTTCAGCAACGCACAGAGCTGCTTTCTAGCCCCAGAACAGCGCTTTGAAAAGGCAAGGCAGCAACTTGCACCCAAACTGATCCCAAGGATGAGATAGTGGAAGGAGCAAAGAGGTAAAAACAGATTTTGAGAAAGGTCTAAAGAGGTAAGTCATCCTCTGAGCTGATTTATCGCAGCTACGTGACACTGTATTATTTTTAACCTGTGCTTTTCACTTCAGATTTCTGAGACCAGACCAGATACGGCCTTGCGACATATTAGATGATGGGTTTGTGGTGGTTGGGTTTTTTGCATGCTACTCTGATAAGAAGAGTACCTCTAGATAAATTACAAATCTTACACCCGGGTACATTCTCACACTTTATTTCCCTCCGACTCTGGGGTAGGACAGAACAGCTGCTTTCACAGCACGCGGTACCACCAGCACAGGACCTAGTTTGAAAAATATGAAGCCAAATCTTGGTCCAGTGCAGTTTAGTGGAGTTCAACTGACCTTCAAGGGAATCACATTATTTCTCATCATTTGAAGATCTGATTCATTACATCCCAATGTGAACTCCAGGTGTAACTGGCAGAGCTGGACCATGGCCACTGCTGGATGGCTTAGCCAAGGAGTGAAACAAGAAGTTCTGTGAAATTCTTAGTAAATACAAGAGGTCAAAATCTCCAAATTGTGCCTCACCCTCTGCAGAATTGCGTGTCCCATTACAGCTGTTCCTTGAATTACGTTGCTATGAACATCTTAAATACAGGAAATAGGAAACCACTGTTCACACCCACTCAGTTTTCCTCAGATGTCTTTTCCTGTTTATACATCATACGAACTCTACTCTAATGAGCAAATAAAACTGACACTTCAGGCTTCGATCACCAAGAACTACAGTATTTGTATTTCACCTTCTGCCACTGTGATGCTAGTTAAGCGTACAACCGAGTACCCTGTCAGAATGCAAGCATCTCAGCAAGTGAAGGGGACTCTCCCAGGCAAGGCTTAAAAATTCCCAGCATCATAAAAATTTTCTCCGATTAGACTCTGCTGGTTCATACAGAAAGAGAGCAAAGCCCAGCGAAAGGTCGGTGAAGTCAGGACTCCTCCACTCTTTCAGTGCTAATAACTAATCCCGTTTAAAGAGCCACTACAGTTACCTTGCAAGCCCTTAAGTTCTGTGTTGGGTAGAGGACGGGATGATTACAGCCCGGTTTCTTCACATGTTGTCCATACAGACAGGGGAGATGCATTTCACGATTGCTGCAACAGTTACTACAAACTGATTTGATGTTATTTATTTAAGGGGTTTTTGCAGTACAAAACATTACAGGGGAGTTTTCTACACTGAGGCAGGAAATAAAAAAATAAAAAAAAATCATTGTTAAAAACAATTTAAAATAAATATATAAAACTGCTATACCAATCAGGTAGTTATAAATACGTTACAAACCAAGTACTTCCAAATTGCGTTTACTCTGGAAGCGCACAACACCACTACAAAAACCCAGCCATTTATTTAAAAACCTGTCATTCCTATCCAATCATTGATCCTTAAATACGGCACGATTATATTAGTACAAAAGTGACACAAGTGAACACCACAGCACATACACTGCACAAGTATTTACTGCGTTATCTTTTTTCACATCAGTCTTGTTCATGCTGCAAGTGCAATACATCTCTGTTCGAACAGGCGATCTCTATCAGTTCCAAGGCACCTTCCTCCCTAAGACACGGTTGGTGATTTTCTGAAAGATAAAAACAAAGCGAGAGAGATGAGTATTAGTCCTCTAAAAATTAAAAACGCAAAAGCACGGACATATTGTTAACAAGTTTTCTGAACAGGACGTCAAGGGGTAACGACAGTAAGAAATGGCTATGTACACCTTTTAGGACAGCTAAAGCAGCCCAGATGTTTCTCATTCATTGGTATGAAAACCACCAGGATATCCCTGTGCTGGCTGCAGTGGAAATGGTCAGAAACCAGTCTACGGTGTCAGAAACCAGTCTACGGTGTCAGAA
>JADKXX010007923.1:0-76652 GCA_017310255.1 Butorides virescens | reverse complement strand
TAAGCTTGACTCCTTTACCCCTGATTAAATGCTAATATATCCTAACCACCTAGAAGCTGCAAAATAATACCACAGAATTAACATTTAGTAAATATTACTATTAATGCTTGTGACCTCAAGAAAAAAAATAAATCTAAAATGTTCCAGTATAAATACTTAACCAGAACACCTACCGTTTTGTACAGCTGGGCTTTCAGGCGGTATGAGTTGTATTCCATTTTTCTCTTCTCCTCCTCTCGCTTCTTCTGCACCTCTGGCAGCTGCTCATAGATCCTTAAGTGTAAATACAAAAAGTCAGAAATAGTGACTTGGAAGGAATTTATTGCTATAAAAAAAAAAAAATCCTCTGTTTTATCTTCACATTCTGTTAAAGGCTACTGGCCAACCACGTCATAGAAAAAATTTTTTGGGGGTTTACTAGTGTCACACAGGGAAAACGTGGAATACATAGCGGTTGTGACACTGGAAATTCCCACATCCCATAATGCCTTTCTCTTACAAGCAGCACCTTCTTAAAAACAGTATTTATAACATTAAAATGACCATACAGCTGATATGATTACCCAGCTGCAAAAGGTAGAGCTTCAACGTCTTCAGTACAGAATAGCCCCATTGCTTTTCTGTACTGGCCACGCCGATTGCAAGTAACACATTTATCCATCAATAGCTTTATCACAAGAATAACCTGAGTGAAGCTATTTAGGCATTTTTTTTCCAAAATTTCAGTATTTTCAACATTCAGCACTGTTGCCCTGTTTAGGCAAATGCTTTGTCTTCTCCAGTGCTGAATTTCTCCCGCACCAGAGCCAAACAGCAAGGGATGCTTTGAACCCAAGAGAAGGTGACTGGTGCTCGGTACAGAGCCAGTGCGTTATTCTAGTCTGGTTTACATGTTTGACATCTAAAGGAGGGCCCCGAGGGCTGGGATGGCAGCGTATTACTCACACTGCCTTCCCCAAATCTTCCTTTAAGATCACAAAGCTTTAACGAATTTCATGACAGTGGTTGCCAAGAAATACGCAGCTTCAAAAACATCCCGGTTTATGGGAGGTGGAAGTGAATGATGTTCAAAAATTTCAGTCCTGTAATACTTAAAGCAAGGCAGATCTTGCTGTAACTCCTTTCTTAACATGCTGATTTGATAATCAGCAAATAGAAAAAACCAAAAGGACTTGTTACAGATAGAATAGTGCGTTATACACTTTTAGCGACTGCTTCATTCTTACGTCAGTATAGGATCTTTGCATAATTACTGTCGGCACTTCAAATATTTTTAAACACATCTATGCCTTCAACCCATACTATCTGGAAGTACTTCAAACACACTCCACTTTGAACACTGCAAATCAACGCAGCCCACCAGCCAGGAGGGGCATCTTTGACACTTGTCTTGGTACTAATTCCAGCAGGAAAGTAAGAAATATTTCAGACCTGCGGGAGAAGTGAGGGAGGCAAACGTGTATTGGTTTGCACCCATTTGCTATTTAGCCAGTACAAGTTAGGCATCACTCACACGTTTCAAAGAAGGACAAAAAGTTAGCTGGAAAACAAAGTAACAGGAAGCTGTATGGTAATGAGTAACTAAGTAGGCAGAATCAAGAAAGCAAAGATCAAATCTAAATCTCAATACTGAATTTTATCTCCTGTCTAATTCGCCAGCGTCAGCGAGGGAGAGCCATACACATTTGCAGATTCTACAGCCCTCCCACCCCCCAAATGTGTTTACCCGTCCATCAGACTTCACAGTGGAATTGATGAGCAAGCAACAACATATCCAACACCAAAAAAAAAAAAAAAAAAAAAGGCAACTACACTGCAATAAACTACATTTTTTTTTCATCATACCTCCATGTGCTCTCTCTGCAGCACAGGTATTCCAAATGTTTAAAGCATTGTTATATGTGCACTTTATATATGAATTACTTGAATCAAAAATAAGGCACAAATTTATCAAAAGGTGGTTTTTTTCAAGGGTAAAAGCCTCCGTATTCCTTTAAGCATAGTTATTTGTTTCTTACATAAAGCCACTTTCATTTGGTGAAATGATACCTCACTTTCTGCACCAGTTACCCAGTCTGTTTATGTTTAAAACTCTACAGCCACTCTAGTGGCTCACACCCTACATTTCCTCTCCTTTCTGGATCCAGTACTTGTGGTTTGCTGTAGAGCTTGGATGGCAGATACTGCAATAACACAGCACAATACTCCGGTTTAGTTAAAGAAATAATTTTTCCAAAACCATCTTGTTTCTTGGATTTTCTAAATAGGTCCCTCTGATAAGGGACTGAAAAAGCTGAGTTATCCCCAACACCCAATTCTTTGACTGCAGATACGATTCATCCATCTTTCCTACCCATTTACCATTTACCCATATCACCTATCTACCTGAATAACACTTTTTTTTAACCTTACCGTTTAGATCTTTGAACCATTTCACTCTTTGGAATTGTTCTTCTTTTTTCTTTAATCGGAAAACCTAAATGGAAAATTTTGAGATAAGAGAACAGTCAACAAGTCTACTTCTCACAAAGAATACTATTGCAATAATCTGACTCCTTTTTAAGTTATGGATTCTTACAGACACTAATGTTAAATAATTAGAATACTTTTATTAAAAATACACACACCCCTAAGTATAGTGTGGAAAGTCATTAATTCCTACAGAACGTAAAGAGTAGAACCATAAAGGTACCTCTGTTGGACAGCATGTGACTTGCATTCCTGTAGCCCTTTCTTTTCTCTGGAGCATTAAATAGCTCTTCTCGTTCAGACTGCAGTACGCTCTGTATCCTCCTTTCCTCCATGACAAGCTTCAGATGCTTCACTCGCTCTCCAGAGCGGGAGATGAAATCAGGGCGATGCACTGCAAGAGCCTCCTAAAGATGGGATGACACAAAACAAAAAGTCTAAAGTGGCCAGACCATCTCCCCGCAGCTAGAAGGGAATCATCAAAATATCTGACACCATTACCAAAGCATGGACAAAAATCCCATTAAAGTAGTACTTGATACAACATAGAAAATCTTGTATCCTTAATGCTGGGCAGATCCTCAGAGTCCTCGTTTAACAAACTATTTGCCAACAACCAAAAAATTAACTGCTAAAAATCCCTGCTAAAATAATTAGCAAAAGGGACACAAACCTCTTCTCAAAAAACCATAGCAAAAAGTTAACAAAGTTGAGCCTGTAAGATATTCTGTAACTTACTACAGTCTCCCTTGTTACAAATCAGTAGGCACATCAACATTAGCAATTTATGTTGGATCAGAAGTGAAATTTTGAAAGCGACCTCCCGATATCTCTGTTTGCCACACTTCAATTTCCATCACAGGGCAGTTGCTGAGCACATGAACAGATGCAACTGAACTTAAAGAAACTTCTGAAGTGCACCTGAATTAGTGCTTCCCAATTTACATTTCACTTGCTGTCAACGATCTCTTTCAAAAATATTTCTGTACACTACCTCTGTATTTTTCCACAGATGTTTAGCATGATCACACCTTATGCGAAGTGTACACCATAAGTGCATGTGTATGCCTGCACACACACATAGGCTGTTTGCACTGCATGAATTAAAGCCCATTTTAATTACATACTATGTGCACCACACAGGATTATTTCTGCATGGAAGCAAGTACGACTGGACACTACCTCAGCCACATTCCCTCATGTTCCTGAAGCCAAATGACTGAAGCCCTAAAATATTAGGTCAAGCCAAATATATTAGTGTATTGGTTATTGTAATCTGGCTTTCCACAAACAGGACTGACAAATTCATTGGTTTTCTTGGGTTTTAGAGGTTTTTTTGGTTTTGTTTGTTTGTTTTCACAGAATCACACAGAATCACAGAATCGCAAGGGTTGGAAGGGACCTCGGGAGATCATCTAGTCCAACCCCCCTGCTAAAGCAGGCTTTCCTAGAGCATGCTAGACAGGACTTCATCCAGGCAGGCTTTGAATATCTCCAGAAAAGGAGACTCCACAACCCCCCTGGGCAGCCTGTTCCAGTGCTCAGTCACCCTCAGAGTAAAGAAGTTCTTCCTCATATTCAACTGAAACTTCTTATGTTTCAGTTTGCACCCGTTGCCCCTAGTCCTGTCACTGGACACAACTGTAAACAGACTGCTTCCATCCTCGTGACTTCCGCCCTTAAGATATTTGTAGGTGAAGAGGACGGAAGCAGTCTGTAACATGCTGACTTCTGCTGATTATAAAAGTAAAATAGAATCATAGAATCACTTTGGTGGGAAAAGACCTTTAAGATCATGGAGTCCAACCTTTAACCTAATCCTGCCATCCCACCACTAAACCCTGTCCCTCAACAAAAAAACCAAAACCAAAACACAAAGAGAAGGGAGCAAAATGTGTTTCCACAAGATTCAGCATTACTCCTGAAACCCTAGTGAGATCCCAGCAGCGTTACAGCACGGCGTGCCTTTACCTGTAGCGAAAGCTTCATGAACGGTCGCACGGACCTGTTCTCAGCATCTCTTTCTGGAACTGCTGGCTGAATCACGTTGCTGTGCCGCTGCTCCTGCCAGTTCTTCTCTCGGAGAGGCTCTCTCCAAGGTTTTGTGCTGGTCAACGGTTCAAACCAAGAAGGACCAGGACCAGAAAAGGAATTGGAATGGTTTTCTTTCCTAGATTCAGATTTCAAGTCTTCTGCTTGGACAAACCACGAAATTCCTGTTAAAAGGACCACATATGAGAAAAAAAGATTTGTAGACAATACATGGGCCTATTTTCCAATCCCACCTATGACCTTTCACGCCCAAGGTCTTAGCTAAATACAACTGGTGGCCTAACACTGCGATAAATGCTTGCTTCAGTTTAATAATGGTGGGAGTCTGTAGCAGACATCTTTGGCAGTTTCAAAAGAATTGCTTTGACAAGTATCAGAAAACCAGCAAGTCTTTATCAAACAACATTTTTGAAAAGGCACAAAATGGCTTAGTTTGCAGGTTTCTCTCTTTATAGAAAGAATAGTTATTTATCAGCAATTACACATTTCTAAGGAGCATCTCTGCTGTCCTATGGCTTTTTATAGATACTTTTAAGATCAAATGCTTGACACCTTCCAAATGTTAAATATGTATACAAGAATTGGATTACTCACAGTTTACATACATAATGGGATTTGAATACATCAGCTAGTACTCTGAGCAGATATTCTAAATTTTCTAAATTAAACCAGTATGGGAGAGGATGATTTGTCCCTACAACAACAACGATGATGACTAAGGAAAACATTTTTAAACACTTAATCGTGACATTGTGAAGACTGACAGGAAATTTAAAAAAAAAAAAAAAACAAAACAGGAGGCTACACCATCAGCCCAAAAACGCAACTCTAGCTAAAAGAGGGAGATGAGTCTAATTCATCTGGTACCACAATCTTCCCTCAAGTACTCCTGAAAAAATACTTGTTCTTTGAAGCCTCAATACATGAAAGAGTAAGTACAACTTACAGTGCTCAGCTACTAAGAGCTTAACAGAACCTTTTATACCCTGAAAATCAAAATTAAGTATCTACATGATTCCCATCTCATTCATCTTTCCTTGCCTTATTCATTGCTTCCTATTTACTACCTTTACTAGCTAGGTTGCATCTAACAGCTTGACTGAAAACGCCATCACAACAGAGCACTAGAGAGCTCACTTGACATAGTGGTTTTGTTTAAAATTCATCGATCAAAACCAGAATAAGAACCGGCTGTACTAGTGACAGACTACTCTGTGTCCCAGCTAATCCTCCTCACGTATTTTGCTGGTTGCTGTTGACATGTACAGCTTTTTCTGGTCTGCAGAGAAAGTGTATTTTGGACTGACCTTGTGGTAAATGCAGCCTGCTCCTTCTCGTCCTTTTCTCCACGAAAAAATTGCCTGGCTGTCCCTTCTGCTTACCCTTGCTTCCTGCTGCCTGATGATCTGTGACCATACCATCTGACTCTCCAAAAATACCATCAACACAGTGCCAGGGTTCCTGTGGCCGTTGATTTGGCTGGCTAGATCTTGGGGTAGGAAAAGTCACACCAACATCTCGAGTGTTTTTCTTAGTTGCACTGTTCACAATCTCCAAGTCTCCTGTAGTTGAAAATGAAGCAGTAGCATCTTATTCTAGAGCAGCTGGAAGTACTTCAACATCAGCACACCGTGACATGCAAAGCTCACGGGGCGACCCTTAATTTTTACTTTGAAGCTGAGGGATTGCTTTCTTTATGCCACCTTTAGAAGGCAAAGTCTTTTATATTCCCACTTCCAATTCAAGGAGAGTTTACACTGATTCGGGATTGTTACTATATGATAATCTGAGTAAAGTTAAAGAGGTGTAAAGCAAATACCCCAAGCAAAACAATATATATATGGGAATTAAACTTGAATCAACCATAGTTGGTTCCCCTTGCTGGGGAGCATAGTTGACTCTCTGAAGAGTCAACTTCAAAGCTGCCGCTTAAAGATGCAAAGGCAGGTCAACTACAGCTTTACATTTTGGACAATGGAACTATAGGTTTTCCTGAACCTGTTCGTTTACCCAGCAGGTCCCATCCAAAACAATGTTTTAGCTACAGAAGACTGGTTTGCCCACAGCACCACAGATATTTAACAGAAACACAGAAAGTGGAAGGTGCCAACGAACATTCAAAAAGTCATAACGCATTCTTGAAAACAAGCCATGAAAATACTTTTCTGATTGAATCCACTTGCACATTAAAAAAAAAAAAGTAATAAATAAATAATTGATACATCTGATGAATAAAACAAAGCCATTACTCAGTCTGATGATGGGAGGTTGGCGTGTAAATGAAAACAATGAAGAAACTGATAATTGCCACCAGAAAAACCCAAATGCAGAACTGCACCAGTCCAGGATCAGCTTATGTTTTAAATAGAATATAACATCCAAAATATTACCAAGAAAAATATGAAACACTGCAGTTGCCTTCTGAAATAGCATATGCCTACAAAATACATTCTGTGAGTAGCAGATGTCTTGCGAAGAAAACAATGTATAAAAAAAATACAGTTAGTCCACCTTTCCTATTGAAATGGATAAGAAACTTAGGTTAATAAACTTGTAAGTAACTGAGAAAACTGGCTGCTAAAGCAGACCAAGAAAGGAAATTAAATGGCTCATTTTAATTAGAACACAACATCTGTCTCTAAAAGCATTTGAAGTGAATTTGAAGAATGCTGCTTGTGTATACCCATCACCAGAAACACGCAACAGACTTTGGAGAATGTTTTCCAAAGAGATGAAAGGCAGAAGCAAATACAGAAAAGACGAGTCTGGAATTCAACAACTCACCTGCTTGGATACCTTTGTTTAGCATCCGTGTCCGTCGCTTGTTACTAAGAGCAGAGCTTGGCCCCCAAGAACCGCTGCTTGCAGAAGTTGAATCCGATGAAAGGGAGATTGCATTCTAGAAAAAAAAATATGCCAGAGAACAGAAATTCCTGAAATACTAACAGAAATGAACAGAATGTGGGTTTTAAACAGCAAAAAAAGTTAGTGTTACCACTCTTTACTCGTACCACTGTGATTCTATTGTTGTTTAGATATTTATCAGAGGCTGATCAGTGGTCGACTGCTATGCCACACGACAGCTAGCCTTGACTTTATCCTCATGCACCAGCGTGCTTTCAGCATCCCTTTATAATAAGAAAAGCGCATTATTTCTGTAGGCAAGAGCTTGCCTGCAATCAGATTCTGTACGGTGCTGAGCTTCCTCCAATTCATTTATCCAAAGTTAAGAAGACAACATGGCCTGTGAAGACAGACTTAGAAATAACCTTTGCTGTGGCAAGATCGTTTGTTGGCTGTACTTTCATGAGAGACTGCAACGCGTGAAATATTTCTGCTTTGGGAAGAGGGAGAATACACATCCAAACTGAACGCTATATCGCCACCCTCTCAAACCAAAAGCCTTTAAAGGTTGCTGGGTTTGCTGGAGGGACAAACTGTCTTGAAAGGTTAATGTGTTGCTTTGTAAATTTATGGTGAACTCCAGTTCTGTACCATGGGCATGAAAGAGCAAAGTCCTTTCAAAACACGGGAAGTTCTCTCACCCTGTGATCTTCCTAACACAAAGTTCTCCGGGTAGAGAAAATTCAGCTCAAAAACAAGAAATAGAAGACACACGGTAAGATCATGGCTTAGGCAAAGTACTGGTTTCACATCATCATCATTCACACAAACAGAAGTTCCAGCTGCAGGAATGTAAGCAGCACAACTCTGTTACAATAAATGAATTTAAATTTATGACATGTTGTAACTTTACAGCCTTTTAAAAAGGCATACAGGCTGTAAGCGTAATGCACCTAGTCCACAAGCTTTGTGTCTATATAAAACACAGAGAAGGTTAGTGCTTTATTAACAGCAATTAACTGACAGTGCTTCCCCAGGCTTCAGATCCAACAGTGCGGCACAGACCAATTTCTGCAACGCTGCTGAATTTAATTTTTAATTATGAAACAGATTTATTTTTTTCCTTGATCATAGCAATTAGTATCCTATTAGCAACTCATAACGCCAGCCACGATGGAAATGAACAGAGGCTTTTTTATTACCTTTTTATTGAACCTCTGCTATCACCACTTCAATGCAAAACATAATTTCATTTCAACATTAAAAAGAGGCAATTTTTACTCTCACTGCATACTGGCAAGAACTGTTTTTTAGTTTCATAAAGCTGTTTCAGCTCTAGTAGAGTGCACTAGACAGATGTAGTAGATCTGTATCTTCTTTCAGAGAACAGAAGCAAATTTGAATATGTGCTCAGCAAAAGGGAAGAGAGTATCAAGTAAGAAATAAAACCCAAGATAATCCATTTGCATGCACATGCATATCAGCCCACAGAAATAAATATAAGCAGCCATTCAATACTGAATATTGACATGCATATTCCTACTTGGACTAGAATATTCAACGCAGCACTTTCAAAGCCCTTCAGTAGTTGAGTAGCACAACCTTTAGCTTTGTACCTGCTACCAGATGGCAGCTTGAAGAGCGCTTTAGAAATAACAGAAACTGGAATAGATAAAAACCTTCTGGGATGGGTTCAGCATCTATAAATAAAAAAAGCTGTAACCAAGTTTTCTGGAAGCAGAGCTGACAATAGGCTCTCATAAAAAAAACCAAACTGAGCTACAAAATGCAGCACTTGCCTGAAAGATTTGCACAGTCGTCTCCCTAGGAGTAGGGCTCCTGCTATAAATAATTATCTGTCCATGGATAATTGCAACTAGGAAAAATAATTTAAAATCTTGATTTCTGTTCAGCCAAGCATCACAAGAAGCGACCAAAATTTGTATTTTAAATTAAGTTTGCCATTTTGCCATCAATTTTCTCTCACTCCTTATTTGAGGCGGGTCACGTGTCTCTTAATATGTATTTTTAAAAAGAGCACTACATCAGCAGTTAAAAGACACTACTTTCTGAAGCCATATGGGTTCAGTGCAACATCAAGCAGCAAGAGCAGTGAGCCTTTATTCTCGTGTAAGTATTGCTGCAATCAATTATCTCACGGGTGATTTTAACAGGCAAAAACTAGATGTTGTTTTTAAGGTCCAAATAGACATTGAACAATTAGTCAGACGAATGGAATACGGGATAGAACCATTTCCCAAATACTATGACCATGCAAGAAATGTTGGAGCCTAATTTCCCTGTTAGATGGTTGGTGTTCTCATTAATAGTCCTAATGTTGCAAGGTTTATGACAATTTTATTTTACTTCTATTATACATAAAAATATTAATAAAAATATTTTTTAAACCATTCTTAGCCTTTAAAAAGCCTGTTTCTCCCCCAGACGCATTCATTAGCTTACATGATACGCAGACTGAGTTTGAGTTTGTTAAAAAAAACAAAAAAACAACTCACTTCAATGAAATCTATCAGTAATGATGACACCACCGCTCTCCTCTGGTAATACCAAAAAAAAGAAAGAAATATTTCTCACTTGTTCCTGTACTTTTCAGCATTAATGTATGTTACAGAACACCAAAACTCTGTCATTTCTTACTATAGTCACCAAATCCATGCCAGGGCCCCCTTTCAGGAAATAAATTTTCATTTTGCCTCCAAAGGGCAATGGCCAAATTCAACTGAAGTAATCAGAAAGGTTTTCTCCACTTCAAAACAGCTTTACTCCAGACTTTTCACCTAGAATCCTTAGGGCCAAGACTTGGTCTTTTAATATGCCTGAACTGCCAAATAGAGAAATTGTAAGAAACTTACAACCAGCAGTCAGTAAGACAAAATAATGCCAACATTTAAAATAGACAAACAGTAAGAAAATGTAAATAATAATTCCAATTTTTATGAAATGGTATTTAGCATTGCCCAGAGATATTCAGGTAGCAATATGCAGTCAAAATCTACAGCCTCAGCTTACCACCACTGTCTTCAGGATTGCTAAAGCACAGAACCAGGTAACCAGAAATCAGATACAGCAGGATCTTGCATCCCAAGACAAATAAAGGAAAAGAAAAAAGACAAGTAAGAACAAAGGGAAAGAAAGCACAATTGATGTTTTAAGGTATTTTGATCTTGTTCTTATTCCTGGAAAGGCAAAGAGACTTGTTTGAGCTACTTAGATCAAAGACAGAAGCCTACCATAGAAACATCACTCTGGGAAATTTTAAATGATTCTCCAAATAACAAACTCTAATGCTGTGCAGCAGTTTAAAAGTTCCTGTAAAGATTAGTTCAAATTGTCTTTTGGACTAACTGACCACATACCTGGATCTCTTTACTTTTCCTGTGTCTCTCAGAAGCAACCTTTGGATATTCTACACCCACTGTTTTGCCACTTCCCTTGTCCCACTTTTCAGAGCGACTTTTCTGGTGGTTGATGGCACAATAAAGCTGGGAGAGTCTCGGTGATACCCGCACTCTTTCATGGCCAAAAGCCCTGATCAGCCTGGCAGTGTCAATGGTGGAAATGGAACTGCTCACCTCAGTCTGAGTAGCAGTTTCCATCTCTGTTTGGGTCACCGCATCCGATTCTGAGGTGGTGGAACTGATCGTGGTGCCACGATCTCCACTAAGCCTTGTCTCTGAGGAAGTGTCACTAGGAGTTTCCAAGTACTGCTGGTGCTCCAAAATTTTATTCATGTGGCCGATGATTTTCTCTCCTGACCTACTTTTCCTGAGCTCAATAAAGTTATTTTTATCATGGGTGTTATGTGGTCTTTCTTCAAGATGTGTTGCGTTAGGCTCTAAGGTACATTCAGACACGCTCTTTTCTGGCAGTCTGAGTTTCTTCTGCTCTCTTCCCTTAATTTTCTTTTCAGAAACATTCTTTTCAGATGCTGGTATTAGTGTATGCTTAATGGGATTCTGAAGGACCCTGGCCAATCGATCAAGGCGTTCAACAAGGGACAGCTCACCGTTACTCCTAAAAGCCTGGTGCTGGTGTCTCTTCTGGCACTCTAAAAACTTAATCCAGAGTTCATCTAAGCTGCCACTGGAGTGGGTTCTATGTCTTGGTGGTAGGTCTTTCTCCACAGTCTCACTGAGGCGAGTTGTTTGGCTCAGCAAAGGATAATTTCTAGCTGCCTTTTGTTCTGTTTCTGTTCTGCAGTGCTGAAGTAGCTCCTTCCCTGACGTTTCATTCCCCGAAGATGCGCTAACACTTAGATCCGCATTCCTGCTGTAATCTGCTTCTGCAGCGAGTGGAAAGAATTCATTTTCACCATCTTTTTTATGACGAACAGAGGAAACGTGTTGATGACGATGTGCTTTTTTCCGATTCTGCAAGACAGCCCTGAAGGAAGGTCTAGCATGTCCAACACCAGAACTGTCTTCCGACAGCTCGCTGTTAGACAGAAAGTAGCTCCCACGCACGGGCATTGGGTGATGAAGGTAGAACCGTGCAGATTTGAAGACCGAATGAGTGGTTTTTACAGACTTCGAATGCTCTGCGTCTTCTAGAAGAGAAGAAGATACTTTAAGTTTTTGCTTCTTTACAGGGAAGCAAGCAGCAAACAGCAAATCTTAAACAGGATGATTTTCATCCTAACACTTTCCAATCACTTCAAAGGATTAAAAGCAGGAATCATCATACTCATTCCTGAAACGCAACAAACTTAGAAATGAAGTTTCAGCATTATTAAAAGTACATAAATAATGTTTTCTATCATTTGCAACATGGAATCCAAGAAAATATTATATCTAACTGAATCTGAAGGACGAGTCTAGATACACCACAGGTAATTATCCAGACCAAAATTTGGACTGCATCTTCATTCATATTTATGGAAACTCATGACAGGCAGTCACTGCCATTTTGTCTCTTTTCAGACAAATGCCCAGGGGAGTACAACTGTCCCCTAAGGCTGTACCTGAACATTATCTCTTGGCTAACTCAGAACAGCACTATACAACAGACAACCAGTACCACTTCCTGCACCACTCCTAGGACCATCTCTGATAGCACACCAAGATGTAGCCCTGCTGTGCTTTCAAGCTCAGATGACGCATTTCAGTTCAGAGCAGCAGTGAAATCCCCCCAGAATATGCTACTGTCTGAAATTACAAAGGACTATATGCAGAAATCCAATTATAAACTCATTCGTAATAGACATACATTAAGTATGCATGCCGCACGTGCTAGCAGGAATATACTCCAAAATAATTTTAAAGACATTTGTAATACACTGTAAAAAAAAAAATGAAATATTAAAAAGTAAAAGCGTGTTTCATGTTACATTCTTTGTATAATGGACTGAATTGTACAATGATCCATGAAGGCAGAAAGTAGGAATTACAGATGCTGGTGCCAGGAGGATTTCCCAAGTCCCTATGCTTACTGCAAGATATTCCACGCCACTTCAGAGAAGTATGTCATTTAAAGATGCCTTATAGAGCAGTAATAGCTTTAACACAAATAAAAAAGTCAATACAAAAAAAGAACAGTCCATTTACTAACGGTAACACCAGTGCCTAGGTAATGGGGAGCTGTCAGCAAATGCCTATCAAGCTCCATTAATGGCAGGGATCACACTCACATGAGTTTTCTCTGCAACATTCCTCTGAAGTTTGGTTTTTTATTTGTATTTCTGTTGTTTTGTTTTAAACAGTCTGATTGACGTGACTGTGATACTGATGAAAATAGAAGCAGAAAGCAGGTCTTCCTTTCTTCACTGGAGCAAGCTTTGCCACCGATTCAGCAAAAGGGTGGCCAGCCCCACACCCGAGCCTCTCCCTGCCCCGGGAGGAGGATCCCTCCCTCCCTCATCAAGAATCACAAGCTATGGTTTTATAAAACCTCATTTCCACATGGGAAAAAAGCAATGCAAGACAAGCTCGGGAAGGGTTACGACTGCATGTATTCACGCTGTTAGCACTGCCTCATAAGCCTTACTTTTGTTTAGCCACTCGTTTTTCCTTGCATTATACACATCTCTTCCCAACCCAGACACTTCAGTGTTACGTCAAGATCGTGAACAGCATAACCAGACCCAGTCTCACTAACTCCAAAACTGGAGGAATTTGTCTTTCCATACAAGGTCAATGTTTATACGCTCATGTAAGAGGATTCCTCCACATCCTCCTGACAAATTAGATCAGGCTTGGGAATACTATGCAGAATTTGTGCTATTTCTATGTTTTTAAAAAGTTACCAATGAAATGGAAGGAATGCAAACAGGCAAAAAATAAAAATAAGTTTATATAGAGAAACTTTTTTAAAAAAAATACATAACTTGCATAATTTTAAGCTCTAGGCAAGCTCTGTGGGTAGAGGTAATCTTTTATTAGCCCATCTAAAAATATAGTTGAAGAAATCAGAGAAGATTTTAGACATGCAAGTCTCTTCAAGAAAGCTTGCTTAAATTTCCAGCTCTACTGGCTGGTTTAACAAAAGATTATTTCTACATATAATTCTTTTCTTGCCTGTGCCTTTAGACCATCGCAGCTACCAAAAAATACTATTAGATAATTTTATTTTAACACCTGTGTTCCCTTTTCATTTTTATCCAGCTTATACAGAGCTAGGTATCCACTGAGCTCTGCCCCAACACGGTATTTTGTTTGTTACTGAGATTCTTGTTTGGAGAGCTCACTTCTATACATGCACTCTTTCTTCAGCTCTACTGCCACGACCCAGCATTCTTCTCGTGAGCTACCCGCAGTGAATGAAGAAAAGCATTTTTCTGTCTTACTCCGCTTGTTTCCGTATCCCTGTGTTTTAGAAACGCTCACAGGGAATTATTTCTTCCATTAGAAAAAGTAGGTCAAGACAATATTGTCTTTATTGTTGCACTAATTCAACTATTGGTCCTATGTACACTTACCAAAAAAGTAAAATGAACATAAAATAATGAAGTTCAGTGCATCTTATGCAGCCATTTTAAATTATCTTCTGGAAATACCAAAATCTCTCCATTCTGAAGAAGAAAACCCCTTCTTAAAATCATCAGAAGGAATCCCTATCAATACATCAACGCAGCTCTGTGGGGTGCCCTCACCCGAGGCATATCGAGCTGCCTGCTTCAAAAGGACAACAATAAACACATTGAGGCACTCCATAAAAATCTGTCTCATTAAATGTCTTCATATAACAAGTTTCCATGATACTAAGAAAAATAAGTGGGTTCCCCAAAACCCTCTATGTGTGACTGCCTAGAACAGAGCAGGAAATCTCTAACTCAGAATCCATTCCGCTGTTCATGTGTTTCAGGTCCCACCCCTCATCAGCAGCCACAATTTTATTACCTCCTTGCAATTTGCTCACTCTTTGTTTAATATAGCACACGTTGCAAAACACTGTACAATAAACAGCTTCCCCTGAGGAATTAATAGCTGCATTTAAGAGAGATGGCAACCACTCGGCAATTTGCCGTTACTTCTGTCCAGGAACAAAATGCAATTTTCAAACACAATTACAACCCTCATCCCTACTCAGACTCGAGGAAGTTTATCAGCCACTCAAATTCACAGAATGAGGTTTTGTACAAAAGGAGTGTCCGTCAGGACTAATTTTAGCTACTGCCATGAGATACAGCATCAAAATGATCAGTCAGCACAGTGTAATTTCATTTTGTCAGCATTCTCAACAAATAAAGCCTTAAAGTAGGCTACTATTGTAGTAAACCCTGACCTTCATCCCTCAGGAGTACCATCCAACAAGGTTAATGGAAGGGAGGAAGAAAGAGACATCCATCAAATCAAATTAAAATTCAGTTAAATACCAACATTACAGAGATGCTTTACATGACATCACAAGATATCAGTGTAACTATGGGCAGGAACACAACACCAACCCAATAAACAGAGCCATCCCACCTGCTTTTGTTTCCTTTTTTTATTTCCTACACGGGCATCCTTTCTACACTTAAAGAAGACTTTGCACTTCAGAGTGTCTTAAAAAAAAAAAAAAAAAACAAAAAAAAAACAAACACAAAAAGAGCCACAAACCAAAAAACCCAACCCCCACCAAACCCAAAAAAAAAAAAAAAATATAATCTTACAAAGGCTCCGGTAAGCACTGGGGCCACTGGAATGCTAGCAGGCATTGCCAAGTATCTGGGCAATCAGGAAGCAGAAAGATAGGGAAGAGAAAAATGAGTCAAATTCAGCATCTTCAGGCAGACTATCAGCAATACCATGAGACCAGAAATCATGGATCCTGAAACACTTTTGCTCTACTTTAATTCACGTGTTATGAAAACACACGTAAAATTAAACTACCTGGGGAAGCTTCCAGTGGTATCACTTGCTCCTCAGCCCAGGCTAGCTTGGGCTTGGCCCTCTTACTGTAGATTCCTTCTTTATGCTTGATAGCCACACTGTCTGGAGGATTATCATCCCTTAAACCAAGCACGTTTGCCGGACATGTGGACATCTTCCTTGGAGGAAGAGCATCATTTGACCCTGCAGAGAAAGAGAACGATAACCATGAGTAAAAAGAAATAGCAGGAAAAATAAGATACAGAGATTTGACAACAAAGACATCTGAAAGAAAGCCTATTATCCAAGTGTTAGTACCAGTATATTCACCAACCAACAGTCATGATCCCTAGCAAGCAGTTCTAGTGACTAGTACAGCAGCAGTGCATCGCTCTTTGGTGACAAGGTTCTTCCCTGAGAGGCAGATAAATTTTACCTATTCTACTAATGAGCAGAGAAGAATACAAGAAAATGAACATTAGACAAGTCTGCTAGGAAGCCAGACACAGGACTTGGAATGTCCAGGCTGCCTCCTGCTCACATTAAAATTCCAGACATTTTCACTGACTGATGTAAATATCTATTTTCCATGCTCAGAATAGCAATGGAGAAAAACTGGAAGGCTAGAGTAGGTCTGTATAACCTCTAAACAAGAAATCAAGACAACAGCAGCAGAGCTCTCTTACTATCCTATCACTGCCTCCTAACGTTAGAAATGTAAAATAGCCCCTAACTGATTTACCATCCTTGTCAACACCACCTGGTTACATCCAGCGGACTCAACTCAATTTCCTTCAGCTACTCCTCGTGAGCTAAGAATCCTAGCTGCAGCAGCAGGGAATTTAAAAAAACAAAATTTATTTTTTAATTCTGCTGTACATTTTCTAGCACCTTCCACTGCCTCACATGCACATTGAATTTTTATATCTAGCATCATAGTTTCTGCAAAACAACAGACTTGCATCACATTTGTTTCTCTGGGTTTGACCATATTACAACAGAGAGACTGGAAAGAGGCACGCATAAACAATTACACGCACAATTTGTGGCTGTAACGACTAACCTGTGCACTTACTGTCACTGCTGTATTAACCTACTCCCCCAGGGCACGTCTGTCAGGATCAAGGCACCTCCATAATGTTAGTTTTGCCTACAGATAACTGGATGTCTGACTGAAAACAACTGCAAATAAGACCTAGAATGCTTAAGTGATGCGTGCTTTACGTATAGAACTGAAAAATAACAGCAGGCAAAGCAAAAGAGGTTGATGAAACACAGAGCATCCTGTCCCCTGGCAATGAGAAGTGGTTTTTACTGGGAGATGGGAGGATGTGGGGAAGAGGTGAATATATATTTTAAACCACAGTTAGGAATTATGTTGTTTATAGAAAGGCTTTTACACTGGAATCCCCTAACATGGAAGCAAGAAATTCAGTACTGAGAAAGCTATTACCCGAGTTGTGTGCTGTATTATGCAGATATTTCAGAATGCAAACATACCAAATTAATAAAAAAAGGGAAAGAATGTACATAAATAAGGGAACTAAAAAGGAGAGCTGGCACAGAGATGAGAGAGTCCAAACTGAATAGTAATTCCCAGAGGAAAGTAAAGAATTATCAAGCTGTAGAACACTGAGCCTCGTTTCTTTTCACTGCCAGAATGGAGTACTAACATCCCTCTCATCAAAGAAATTGAAACCATAGCCCTCAGTCATACCATCTTTGTGTTATAAAGTGGCGTGAACACGAACAAAGACATTTTTTCTATCAAAATCAATGCATTTGCTCTAGACTGGTAGGACAGAAGAGTTCTGAGCTCAACAGACAATTCTGCCTATGAAATAGATATATTCTGATCCATGAACTACAACCATCATTTTACATCTGGAAGACCCAAGATAAGTAAGTACCTGAGTGAGAGCTCTCAACACTAATTTCTGACTCAGCTGGAGAAATTTTGGATCCTGCCTTTAGATAGGGAACATAATACATCCCAGTACTTCCCGAAGGTTTATACGGCAGCAGTAAGGGCTGATCTGTGGGGAAGGAAGGCAAAGCAATTAAGAGGAGTCAGGCTTTAATCCTTTAATGCAACTCAAGATAAAAGCAACAAATCAGGAGCTGAGGAGACTGCTGAAGATGTTCACTGTGGTAAATCCAGAGAAATACCCTATTCTTTAGGAAAATAAATTAATTAAATAATTCATAATTGCAATTTAATTATTTAATACCCACCCAATGATTAGAAGGTTGGCTTTGCTTAGCTAAAAAAAAAAATAGCTTATTTACCTATTCAGTATTAAATTTGTGACTGGTGTGACAAACACTGACTTAAAAAAAAAAACCCTCATACAGCCACATCGCTCCCAGTTGATCCATGTTTAATGAAATACTTTTAAAGAAGCATGGATATCTGTCTCTCAAGTCAATAAAAGCAGTGTGCTGTCATAACAGAATTCCCGAAAATGTTTGGACCAGCACGTTAGCTGGCTTCTAACAGCAAAGAGAAGAAGCGACCAAATAGCTGAAATATTTTTTGCACTCTCATGTAGTGAAAGAATCTGTTCTCTCATCTTATATTATTTTAAACACCTTGAGAACAGAGATACAAAGCTTGGAGCACAGGAAAAATCATGAAAACTACACGTCTACAGACATAAGCAGTATAACACACCACTGTGGGAAACCACTGCACAACATCCGCATTCCTCCGTCAGATTTAAAAGCCCTCCACATTTTCCATTTTATTCTGTCAAAAAATAGGGATGTGCATATTCTTCCCTTAGTTTTTCTACTACCTTGACTAGAGAGTAAATCAGTAATCAGATCCACCTCGTGATAAACTCTAAGCAATGAACCAGATCAAATTATCTAGAAACAAATGTCAGAAAATTTTCTTGAACCAGACTTGTACCAAACAAATTCAGTTCCAGATAAACCTGAACTGAATCATGACTGTATTGATACAAATCCCTACCTACAAGACTGCAAAGCCCGAGTTTAAGGGTTGGGGGTTTTTTCCCCCCATATAAGCAACTCGAAATATCAAAATTATCTCATGAATGTTACTTCCACAAAAAAAGCTGGGTTTGCTTTTTGGTTTTAATACCTACAACTATCTTGAACGTGAATAGATAAAAGTCTACATATGCATATAAGATGCTAATTTGCTCACCACCCTGCCTTGAGAAAGAGGAAATCTTGTTAAGAGATGAAGTTGTGTTGTTGGGAAGTTCACATGCTTTCTGAAGAGGAGACAATTGGTGGGCAGCACTTTCACCATCCTGTGAATTAACATAAATTTCTGCTGAAAAGGTTGTTTTTTCCGGACTCTCTGTTGTTATCTGAGTGGTAGCATCAGATGTACTTTTCCCAGTTTTTGCAGGAACTACAGAGCTGGAATTATTCTTCAGACTACATCCCCCTGAACCCAGAAGAGTGACTTGCGGTCTCTCACTGCTTTGCAGCGGCAGCTTTTGTCCTGCTGTGCTTGTAGCAGAGGAAAGCACTAGGCAGGGATCTGCCGAAGACACTGGTATTGGGAAAGATGAAGATCTTTGGTCTTCTGGAATAAGGTCATCAGCTGGTAATTTAGAAACAGGTTCTATCAAAGTTTCTGGAGTTTTTGAAGACACTGGTTGAGTATTAACTTCAGGTTTATCCCCCGATCTCATCTCATTTTCAGTATTCAAGTCACCACGCAGCTCTGAGTTACCACACTTTGAGGAAAGAGTGATGTGGACACAAGACAGTACTTTCTTAGTCGGTGACAAAGGAGATACAGACGTGGTAGATAAAACCTCATCTACAGATAAATGGCGAGACATATCGATTTGCTCTCTCGCAAGCTCTTTCTGAATGAGAGGTGCTTCATCAGAAGGACCTTTCTTCTCTTCTGCCAACAACTTAATATGGGCCTTCAGCAAATCAGTTTCTACAGCTGGACCTGAACCTTCTAAGCTCTCATGCAATTGGATGTGGCCAGGTGGGCTGCTTTTCTCCTGCTGGTAAGAGCTTATAGAATGGGGTTCATTAAATCTATTAGTTTCTTCACCAAATCTTACCTCACAGTCAAGTCCCATGAGTCTGGCACTACGCCTGCCTAATTCAGTCACATCTTGAGGCAGAACATCAGAATTTTTTGCACTAAGGGTCTGTCTTCTATCAGCATGGATGCTTACAGGATCCTGATCTGACAAACAGTCTGTCTCTTGATAAGCTCCAACTCTGTTACTGTCAGCAGAGACATGATGAAACCTGTTTTTCTCAGCAGTATAAGCAATCTCGTTAGACACTGAGCCAGCAAGGATTGGACTTGAAGGAGGACAGGCCTTAGATCTTTCCCAGTGTTGTTTGTCATAGCCCTGTCCCTCAGTGCCAGCAGAGTCAACCTCCAAAGGCATTATCCCATCAAGACCAGCTGTAGTGAGACTACCACTGAGCGCCATGGAAGTCAACGGTGACTGCAAGCGTTTTCGGGATGAAAAGGTGATAGAAATTACTTGCTTAGCGGTATCTTCAGAACACTTTTCCATAGACAGCTTCTTCTGAGCTGGTAAATGGACTTCTGTTTGTGTATCAGAAGCAGCTGCAGGCCTCATTGCACATGTGTCCCATTCCTTCTGCAATGGTGGATGCAGTTCAACAACAGCATCAGAATGACCAGTTGCAACTGTTTGATGTTGGTTGCAGATAGGTGTTTGAACGATACTCAAAGATTTAAACTGCGCATCCTTCAGCAGGCAACGATCTGAAGGCTCAGCTCTATATAATGGCACAGCTTGCTGTAAGCTTGACTCTAGAAGCTTCTTAGTCCTGATGGCTTCTGTGTGGTTGTCAGTTGGAAATCTTTTGTCACTCGGAGCTTTGAAATGCTCTGCGTCCTGTTCCCCATCACAGCTATACTCAGAAGCAGCTTCCAAACCACATACCCACGGATCCTGAAAAATACAGAAGAATTCACATAGGTTATATGGGTAACTTCCCGCCCTGGCCAAAATCTGGAATGCAGAATTCAAAGAAAGACTGGCAGTGTCAGTAATCAAGAGTCTGTCATCATGAACGAACACAGGCTTTCTCTGCAACTCATCCGTTAATGGAACTCATTAAAATTCGTCTTATTTTAAGTGCCAGCAAATTAGCTAACATGTTTTTGATGCTATAACAAACAGCAGCAGTGACATCTATAACAGAACCCTTGAGCTTTGTGAACTATGAAGTTGTAACTCTCGTAAATAGGCTAAGTTGCAAATACTTCTTCAACATCACTCCACTCACCGGAAAACAAGAATAAAACTTTCTTCTTTTCTAGAAGTTGGCTTCATACACAGCTGGACATTTGTCATAAACCCAGTCTGTAACACACTAGGAATAATAACTTTTGAACGATATTCACTAAGTTCAAAGGGAGTTAGAGACACAGACATTGCTAAATCTTTGTGATTTCAGTGATAATTTTATTAATTAGAAAGACAGCCAATTAGCCACACAAAATCACAGAAACACTTAGGTTGGAAGAGACCTCTGGAAGTCTCTAGTCTGACCTCTTGCTCAAAGCAGGGCTAACTTCAACACTGGAACAGGTTGCTCAGGGCCTTGTCCCACTGAGTTTTGAAAATCTCCAAGGGTGGAGATCCTGCATACAACTTGACAGCTTGTGACCTGTAAATTGTTGAGGAAAGGCTTCCCTTCATAGCTCCATGGAAAAACAAAACAACGCAGAAACCCCCAGTTTTACTTCTAGTTACAAGTACTCAAACCTTAACCAAATACATAACGTTAAGTTCTGGTGACCTCCAAGAAATCCGGTAGCAGACCCACCCTAAAACTCTTCTGGTTTGGACCAGAGTCCAAACAAACTCCACGCTATCAAAGCACTATATTTAATGACATTTTAGGGCCTCAGGGATATTTCTGCATCTGACATTTTGCTATGCCGTAACTATCACTATATGAAACAGAACTCAATACAAAAGATTTTCCCTTGCACTTGAGTTGTTTGACTTTAGTGTTTATGAAGCAGAACTAAAATGAAAGGAACTCAGTTACAGGGGAACGAGTGGGAAGAAACAAAAGCTGTTCTTTACAAGGCATGAGAAAATATTTAATTAGGAGAGCTTTAATTTTCCGTAGCTTGGTATTCCTCTTTTCCCCTAAAACAAGTATGCCAATTTCCCTCTCAGACAAGAGCTGTAATAAATCTTTTTATTTCTATGGTCTCTGCCCACTTCTGACAATAATTTAAAAATGACTGAAAATAATCAGAACTTTGATTTGCTCTTTAAGGCAAATGATAACTTGTAAAAACTTTCCAGTTCTCAGGTGCAGATCACTTTCATTCTCCCATCAAAACAGATATGTTTGCCACAAATACTTTTTTTTTTTTAGAAAGCCAGTGATAATGCTGCAAAAAAGAGAGGGTATTCCTAGCAACAGATAAGACTCTAATCCCACCAAAACCAAGGAAGATCACTGTCCGTTGTCTTTGCTCATAAAATCTTTTTAAAAGTAAGTTACATTTACACCTTTGTCTGACCATGCATCCCACATCTGTACCACCCTCAGTATCAGAGCCACTAGATTTAGGACTCTGCTATTTCACTACAGGTATTCAGGCATCTCTGGCATGTATTTTACACAACAGTATAAAATGCTGTGTCTTAAATTACCTGCCTGTGGTCATTTAGGAAACAAACTAATGATTGACTTTAGTACTAACTTCTGTCCTGGTTTCTTTGCCTGGTTTTACTAACCATTCCCATTTTCAGCATGCTCTCCAGACCTCACTGCTTCATCTTCTCCTGTACCTCAAGCCCCATTCCACTGTGAAAAAAAAAAAAAAGTCCCAACAGCAACAACCAACAGCAATTTATCATACCAGGTAAATAAAATTGAAGCAAGACATGCTATAGCCCCTCAGCAGAACCAGACAAAAAAGAATTCACACCCTACTCTCTGAGCATACTCATGAGATGGTGTTGCCTTTCAGCTGCCTGTTAATGAGGCAGATTACTGACACTCCAGTTAACTGGAAAATTCCCAGGGTTACAGCCCCCACGCACTAAGGAACCTACACCTTCTCCTGGCATCTCAAAATGTAACCTGATTTCTCGACACACACCTTTCACCAACAAAGCACTAAATACGCTGCACAGAGATAAAAGGTCTGAAGGGTTCAGCAAATGGCTCTAGTTACTCGCCAAGCAAAGTAGAAATAAATGTGTCTAAATACTCGGAGGAAGTTTGGGTATTTCAAACTCTTCTTTCAGCTCATTACAAACAGCAGATCCTAACGAGGCACATTCATTGTCTGCAGCGAGGTACTGAGAGCCACAAGAGAGGCAAACAAAACTGATGCTCTGACTGGCTCACCGCCCTCATTTCCCTGCGCTCTGCAGCTCCCTGCACACGTGGAGGGATCAGGAGGTAGGGATGGACAGGACCTTTGCTTCGAAGGCTTTTCTCATCACAGCAGAAGCTCCCAAATGTTGACAGCTGATCTTTGCAGCAACTCACCTGACTGGTGTAAGGAGAAGGTAGTTTGGAAGAAAAGAAATGCAAATACCTCTAGATTAAAGAGCACACTACAAACAAGTGAATAAAGCATCGCACTCCCAGATGCATGCAGAAAGCCTGTTACTCAAAGAGCAAGCCTTGCAAGTACAACTGAGAAAACCTTAAGCTACCACTCACGGTTATTTATTATTGTCAGTGTTGATCAAAAAACTGCAACAGATTTTGCCCTGAAGCAAATTAAGGCAACTACTCACCCGATCTGTTAACACTGCACCTCGAACAAGGGGCAAATGAAACAACTGAACCACTAACCTTTGGAAGTAACTGTATCAATTTTAGAGAAATGAACATTTGTCTACACATGGAGATTCCCCTCACTTAGCTACGTGCCAACTAAACCAGGTATCATACGGTTAGTCCTGTTCCTGACGCACAATACCACACCACACTTCACACCACATGCTAGAAAGCAGCTCCCTCTTACATCATTTTGCCCCGATTCTTTTTGACGGGTCAGTTTAGCGTCAGAGGCACTATCGTGGTGAGTGAACACTGGAAACGGACAAGAGAAAAGACAAATCATTTCATGAACATCCAAATCTTACATCAAAATCATCAGAGCTCATGTTGGTGCACGTGAAACTGTAGGCCACCAGCCTTCTGTAGAGAGAATTTAAGTGTGGGCATAATTTTATTAATTTATCAGTATCTGCACTTCCTTAATTTACGTGTCATTAAAAATTACACCACTTTCACTGAGGTGCAGAGAGCAAATCTGAGGTAAATGTACTGCCATGAAAATAGGCCAGTGAAGCTTATTTAAAAAAAAAAAATAAAAATCCAGACTAAATTTATTTTTTCCTACTGATTGGAACAACTGTGGAAAGAGCAGAGTATTTTTCATTGATAAAGTGCAACACAGGTCCCTGGATGATTACATCCTCAGCAGCTACTTGGAATTTGGAAATAAAAATCAGTCAAAACCATTTTCGGTGTAAGTCACAACGTATAAACAAGCATTCCACAACAAATTTTCCATCCTTTCTACATCCCAGATGTCATTAGCAGTAAATTATTTCAGCATGGTCTGGATTATTATTCCAAAAGCAGTACTCTTCTGTGGCCTTATCTATTCTAAGCAAGTAAACCACTTTCTTTGGCTTCCTGTATTTCCTGTAGCCAAGAAGGACAACAAGGGACTGCAGAAGAACGCAAGGACACAGAAGAGTCCTGTGCCAGGGTAGGGGCACTCCCAAGAGGATCTCTTCCCTAAACCTAAATGTACCAGTTCAACGGCCCAAAGGAATACACAGCAACTCCTACTACTGCAAGCAAGCACAGAAGTTGCTATAAACTCATCTTCCCAAGCCTTTCACATGTTTTATTGTGCTTGTTATGTGTCATCTTTCCAAAAAAGATCTGTATGGCATATGTTCCACAAGAGATTGCAGTGCAAATTTATAGCTACAACTCAGTGAACTTCCTGAAAAAGTGAGAAAGTACAAGGAGTGGAAAAATACAGCACGTAGTGGAAGAATACAGTGTACAAAGGGAGAGCGCTCTTAGGTAAGCCAGAAGATAACTATTTGGCGCCCATAAAAATACAGGGGGGGGTAATAAGGTCCTCAATTTAGAAAGAAAGTCCTTAGGTTTCATATGCTGAAACTTCATTTATATCTAACAGCAACTGATCAAAAGCCCTCAATCTCCACTGGGGGACCAAAACAAGTGGACATGTACAAACGGCACAAGAAGAAGGTTAAATTTGAAGGACAACGCTCCTCAACAGCAGACCACCTACAACTCTTCTGCTTTCCCCAGTTTCTTATTCTTGAAAGTCTTCTTATCTGGAAAGAGCCTAATGATTTCAGTGGAAGAACAGTAGCAGGGTGATTTCTGGAGCCTAGGATTGACTTTTCATGTGCTTTTCTTAAAAATCCCAACCACCTTCCTGTCATTCTATGGCTCTTTATGACTGAAGAGCATCACCCATCCTAGGGTTAAACTCCTCAAGCCCATCAGAAGAATAAACACTCTACCACCAATTTACCTGCTCGGGCAAAAACCAGATCCCTACAGCTACACTAGTATGGCCACAAACGTAGAAATTATTCATCAAACAGTAACCTATCTATAGGAATGTCGTGGCAACTCTCTGCCTCCCTTCCTCACAAACAAGTTTACAGGAGAGTGCCAGCAGCTTATCAGAAATTAATCAAGACCTATCTTCGGATGATCTGCAATGTCACATTTCTTAGGCCCCTTTAAAAAACATTTGCAGTTAATAAATCCACAGCTTTTGTCTCCTTTTCCTCCTAAAGCAGGCCAATGCACTGCACTTTCTCCTTCCATGAATGGCCAATTAAGACCTTTAAAAAGAGTCACTATCAAACGGAGTCAGTAAATTCAGAAAAAAAAAAAAAAAAAAAGCTATCTCAGAAGTTCCATGTTAGCCATCTATTCCTAAGCATTTCTGCCAAGTGTTAGTGTTTATTATAAAAGTGTAACAGTGCAAAGAGAGTATTTATTGCCTTGTGTAATGGAGGAGCTAGAAGATCACCAGGAAGACTCCACAAATTGAGGGTACAGAAAAGAAATTCGCTATGCAAGGTTTGTCCATTACATAGAAGAGAACACAAGGAAAATAAAATTCAGAGTTAAAATGGTGAGCATTGCTTGCTATTAGAGATACCTCTTTAAAATTAAATTTTCATATTGAATGTTCCCTTTTTTTGGGCCACTATTCAGCTGAGCACTTGAGTACATGTTTGGAGCCCATTTATGTGCATATGTCCCAATCACCTCCTTAAACACTCTGCTCAGCTAGAACTTGAGAAATCATTATGATGCTTCTTTTTTAGAGCGTCTGTTAACACATCACCAGTGACAAACAGCTATCAAACAGATACTCAACTATCTCAAAAGATGGAACAATCTTTAGAAGTAAAAGATCACTGAGAAGAACTCTCCCAAGCTGTCCTGCTCCTTCGTTGCATTTTCTTCTCTTTTTATAGACAAGCTTCACATGCTTCCTGAAGGAAACAATAAAATATCATGGTGGTACATAATATTTCTTGAGTCGTCACCTATAAAAACGAGAGGCAGAGTCTAACATCTCTAAAAAGAACGCTCATCGTAAGCCTGCACCAGAAGCACTAAATAAAGACGAGGGTCTGACGAAAGAATTGTTTGCACGAGTGCTAGGAACAGTTTGTCTTTCTCAGTCTTTAAAGTTTAGTGGAAGGATAGTATCTTCTCATAATCTTTGTTCTGTTCTTTTAAGTCAGCGCGTCACTAGCTTTGCTCTATAAATGCAACAGGTATTTTACAGAACAGTTTCCATTAAATTTATAGTAGATTATTTTGTCAGCAATAAAACTGGCTGCATTTTTTTTCCAGTTAAATAGTTTTTTTTCAACAATCTGTATTTTTCAGTGACATATTGTTTTGCCTGGAAGGAAAAAACACATTTATCTTAAATATAACAAAAAAACCCAGCCACCTTCATTCTGCAAATTCAAAACCATTTTTTATCTCAAATTAAAGCCACCGTAAAGCAAAAATATTTTCAAGATCAAAGCAGAAAGTGTTGTGGTTGACCTAAAGCAATTTCTTGGAATCTTGGTTTGCAAAACTACTATTAATTTTTTCTTACTCTAAATTGGGATAAAACAATTCATAGCTGACACTGAATCACATAAAGGTAAATACTTGGTTCCAGTCTGTAACAAGTTAATGTTAGGGACAAAGCTGTGATCTAACAAAATCTAAAAGCTGGGGAAAAAAAAAAAAATTGCCTCAGGGCCTCTAGTTTTTGATGGGTAGACTGAAGCAAAAGTGGTTTTGTGGGTTTTTTTTCCTTTTTTAAAAATTGTCTGAATTTCTATAAATAAAATGGTTAAAATACTTTTCTTTTTTTCAGGCTCCCCAGTCAAAGATTACATCAATATGTGAATAACTGAGAAGCTTCGTCTGATGCTTTTTGGAAGCTGATGTCTGTATTTCCAACACTGTTCATTCCCAAGAATTTATAAACACGAAACACAAACACAGGTTACTCTTCAAACGTTGGTTTTCATTCTTGCTGATTCAAGGCTTTTAATTCAAACAAACAAACCAACCTCTACTGCTTTTCCTGGGAGACAGGCAGTCTACAAAGGGGGAGTGGGGAGAAGGAAGAGATATTGCTAAAGCTAAGGGCATTAATCTGAAACACCAAATTTAGGCCAGATTATGACTGTATTTTGAAATGCAAATTTTCTACATTCTCCTCAGAAACTGCCCCAACCTGTAGCTCTGCCTAATGATCCAATTTCTCTTCCACCAACTCCAAGTTCTCTATCCCACACACGTGAATACATCACCCATCCACTACTCGTGTTATGCTAACATCTCCACATTTTTCCAGTCTGTTATTTTGTTCAAAATACTCTCTGTGAATAATGCCCTATCTTGGGACACACGGACAGCCCCTACAACTCATGGCATAATTAGACTGGACACCAGTTGAGTGCTGAAAATGGATATTTAAAGTCAAACTGAAAGTAATATGCACCTGCTTAGACAAATCCGTATTTGGATATACTATATGTTAATATACGAACTAGAAATGTTCCGAAGAGATATGCAAAACACGACAGCAATTCAATATCAAGTTTTCACAGAAAAAGAGAGCTGTAAGAGACTGAAAGCTCATCAAGTCTATATCCCTGCCCCAAATCAGCATTAACTACTCTTAGATTATTCTTTACTGACATGTGCTCAAGCTCTTCTTGAAAATATACTATGATTAACACTCCATAGCCTTCCTTTCATCATCCTTACTGTTAAGGAGTTTCTTTTCTAATACGACTCCTCCGCGCACTTGAAGCCCATTACCTTTGATACAGTCGACACAAAGGAGGAACGATTTACTCCCTCCTTCCCTGAAGCATCCTTTCAAAAATAAATATCGCGCTCCTTTGTAAACATTGCAGAACACATGGGAAGTAACAACACAAACACTGGTATCACCGTAGATGATATCGCATCGTACAGTAAACTCCTTCCAGAGAAGGAGGAGTTTACACAGCACTGTCAGCACATGTGTATTTTGTGAAAAGCAGAACTCATTAAGCCAATTAAGAATCATGAGCTGCGTCAACTTCCTCACCACAGTACCACCAATGCTCCCATCACATCATCACTGGCCACATCTCCATCCTTAACACCTTCATTCAGAACACCTTCAGTTCCACACCCCAACCACCCCGCCTTGCCCAAGATTTCCCTGGGGAAAAACAAACCCCCCCCCAAATCCACATGCCGTGGCTGGTCCTAAAACACATGTAGGAACTGACTAAGCTGGAACAAGCATCTCCACTAAACAGAGCTCTCATTAGTTTGCATCCCCCTCTCCCTGTCTAGCCACAGATCTTCAAAAATATTTCAGGAATACAATTCATCATTTTAAGATCGCAAGCAAGACACTTAGCCCCCACTTCAAAAATTTTCTCCAGAGGAGCTGGTTTGTCTGTTTTGTACCTTGGCCAGTGCAGACTTCTTGGCGCTCCGAAGCAGCTCTGCCTTTATTTCCTCTATTCTTTGTTGGTCCTCTTCACTGGTCCTCAGAGATTCCTGAGATTGGCTGGCCAGTTTTAGTTTCACCCATGCTACATAAAGAACATAAAAGAGAAAGCAGTTCCTTTTCTATTTCTCACATCATGTATGATAACAGTTTTATAACTTAAAATCAAAACTTTGCTATGCATTTCTAGCTACCACGACTGAGGAAACAAAGACTGCTATCAAATACCAGAGCTGACTGACTGACCAGGAATACAATTTTAAAAGGGTCTTTTGAACCTTTCTTTGGAAAGATGGATCCAGGACCCACTGTCTGGTTCTGTCATCTTTACAGTCACAGACTCAAGTTGACACTCTTTCACACAATCCCTTCCCAAATTCTTAACGTAGCACGTGCTTAATAGATACATGGACAAAACACTTTCTCCTGTCATCTTAGGCAAAAGAAGGTATTCAAGCTAGAAAAGTCCAGTTCTATCCCACTCTATCATACTACATGACTAAAAAAAACATTGATCCTTTAAGCCCTGTCCCATTAATGCTTATCATTAATAATAGGATATAAACACCTTTAAAATCAGGGGAACAGACTCAGATGACCTCAGAGGTCCTCTTACATCCATATCCCTTCATTTCAAAGTCATTTCAAAGCAATCCCTTAAACATACATCTAAATAAAGATTTGCCATTCTACCATAACACTTGATAAAACACAACTGAGACATTTTATTACCTCGTGCTTTCCTCTCCTCTTCATCTGCACTCTTCAGAATTTGTGCTGCATGTATCACAGGTGATCCATTTCTCAGAAGGTTTTTGACCCGGGCAGCTAGAGAATCTCCACTGCTGCTGTCATCGCTCTCTTGTGTGCCTCCTGCCTTGCTCCTGGCTGCACTAGCTTTAGACAAAATCCTCTGGAAGCCTCCTGCGACATCGGTGACATTGCCTACAGGCTCTGAGGAACATGGATTGCCCAGAAGGTTTTTGACCCTGGCAGCTAGTGAATCTCCACTGCTACTGTCGTCGCTCTCTCGCGTGCCTCCTGCTTTGCTTCCAGCTGTACTAGCTTTAGACAACGTCATCTGGAAGCCTCCTGCGACATTGGTGACGCTGCCTAGAGGCTCTGAGGAAGAAGGATTCCCCAGCTCTGAGCTACTTCCAGCACTGACTTCACTACTTCCATTGCTTTGTGCGTGACCCACAAAACCAGGTGGATTTCTGTCTGTCGTTACACTACTACAGCCTTCTGGCTCAGCCCTTCCTACAGATTTTCCCATCCTAAACTCTTTGGTCATTTCCTTCATCATCTCTTCACTATCGTGCAAACTGACATCAAAAGAATTTTCCCATCTCGAATTGCTGGTGTTATGATTCAGAGGCTTTATTACCGACCCCTCTTCTTGCATTCTTCTTTGGGTCATAGTCTCATCCCATGACAGTTGCTTCTGAAACTGAGGGATGCCGTCTTTCACTAACCTGGAATCTTTGGGGCCATCCTCCTTTCTAATCAGCACTGGGGAGGACTCACCAGTTTCTCTAGAAGAGGCAGTAGAAAAGATAGGATCACACCACCTACCAGCTATATCCTCTGCCTCTGCCAAAAGCTTACGTACTTCTTGCAATGCACCAGATCCAACCAAAGAATCACTTTCTTGACCCTTATATCTCTTACTACCTACACTTGAAGTTTGTAATCCTCTATCAACCTCCATTTCATTTTTAACTGCAGCCAAAGAACTGGCAGTCCATCTCTGCAGGCTGCTATTCACATCTTTTGACTCATTTTTAGCTAACAGATCCTGAACGCTTTTTGCAACAAGCATGGGACCCTCTCTGTCAGAATGGCAGTCAGGTGAAACAGCCTGCAGCTGCTGGTTTGGGTCAGCTTGTTCGGAGACAGCTGAATGCTCTGCCTCCCGTTGTGCGGAAAGCGGAGCAGTCATCTCCAGTTGGTGGCACGACATACTGCACTGACTCACTGGTTTGTCTCCAAAAGATCTTGAGAAGCGGGGAGAGAGTTCACGGGGTGACACAATGTCAGAGCCAACTTCTGAATTCATTGGTATAGACATACTGAGAGTGGAAGTGCCGGAGTTAAAACTCGTTTGCGTAATTTCAACTGCTGACAGCAAGTTACCTACAAAGAAACAGAAGGTTCATTAAGTTCGGGGCTCCAGAAAACAGCTGCATCAGTAAAGGCTACTTTTTCTTGTACTAGAGGGCTTGCAGAGGGAGGGAAGAATTCAAATATTGGAAAACGTTCAGGAAACTGTTTTTAGAATGAGAGTTGAACTAAGACTTCCATGAGAATTGCCTACTCGAAAAAAATCTCTTAGACCATTTTGGATAAGTATCAAAGAAACTACAGAACTTGACTTAAATAACTTGCTTTTAAATAAATGCTTAGAGTGGATTTTAAATAAATGTTCTTAGATAAACGATACAGTGGTGCTTGAATGTCCAGATGAGCACTTGGATTATAAAAAGTACCCCTGCATGAAACAGGAAGGCTGTGGGGCAGTATTTCCAAAATATCCTTTCGGAAAAAGGCAAAGGACACGCTATGGATAAGCTTGTTTCCCTCTACTGGTTTGAAAGGTCCAAAAGCAGACAAGATGCACTTTTAGCACTTGAATATATAACACCTAACTGCTTTAAAAAAAAAAAAAGCCAAACGTAAGTGCAAATGCTGTTCTTAACTCCATGCTGGCAGATACACACAATGGTGAAGAGCCAGGTCCCAAGTATGCCTGCCAGCAGCTATTTTATTTGTTTCAAACACAGTTTTTTTTCATGGCCCAACCACTGATATTTTCAAATCCACCAAGTAGTCCAGAGCCCAGTTGAACAGTATCTCTCTTGAGGACAACTCTGCCCCTGTACCGATTGCCGAGTTGTTTCAGTTGCCAAGTCTCCCACAATGCTTAAAGAAGGCAAAAATAATAAAATAAGCAAGGCCAATAGGCATAAGAAGAGATGCATTTAATCACTTCTGGTTAGAAAGGCAGGTCAGTGCAGGATTCCTGAAGTCACAGATAGTCAAAGGGTTAGGCAGGTTCTTGTGAAGAGCCTTCAGATCCCACTCTTCCCCACTGGGTACAAGATGCAAATGCCAAAACAGAATATGCCAAGGAAAATACACTTTTGAAGTAGTTGCAATGGACATTTTCGCATTTTGATTGCATACTACATGGGTGTGCCACTGAGGAACATCTTAACCCTAACCAAGCACACACTGTTCTTCACACAGAAATGACTCAACATTTGTTAGTCGTATCAATGTTTTTTTTTATGTTGAGATGGATGGATTTATGAACTGATCTGGTCAGTTATAAAACACGTATGACTTTCTGTCACAATGAACACACCGAGTAGTCTCAGAAAGAAAAAGAAACCAAGACTAATTTCTTTCACTGGAAGAAAAAGTCTGGTAACATTCCTTTAATCTTTAGATAAAAAAAATACTTCCTTCTTTAGAACTCTTGTGAAAAGAGAAATAAAGAACAACAATAAAATGCCACTGCACCGGCTAGAAGACGCCATGGAGCCATGACTCCTTAGTGAGAAGGCATGTCTTCACAGGTTTTACTGCTTACTTTTCTAATGCCAAATATCTCACATTTCAGATAGGAGATCAACTCATATGAATGAAGCAGAGCATCACATGAGAAGAAAAACACCTCACTACCAAGCCAAGAGCAACCTCACAGGTGAGTCTGAAGTTCTGCGTTCTCGAAGGCTTGCACAACACAAGGTCTTCCTTCCCCATACCTTGTGGCTGCAGAGCAATCCTCGTCA
Source organism: Butorides virescens (assembly GCA_017310255.1). Lineage (NCBI taxonomy): Eukaryota > Metazoa > Chordata > Aves > Pelecaniformes > Ardeidae > Butorides > Butorides virescens. The sequence goes on along the minus strand of JADKXX010007923.1, from coordinate 44,100 downwards.
GCGTGTCAGTGGAGTCCTTCAGCGTTCGAAGCTCTGAAGGGGAAAATTCAACTTCCCTGATGGGTCCTCGGGGTACAAATGGTGTCAGTATAGTTCCAGGTGACTGATCAATGCCAAGGTTGCGAAGATATATCTGGCAAAAGAAGAAATAAGTAACACATATGGCACTCAGAGAGTGTCAATGGATTCTGAAGTTGCATATGTTTTCTGCGTCATCTTCAACGCTAATAACTCACTTTAAAACACCTTAAACAGTCATGTTCAACTCGCATTAACAGTTCACTGAAAGCACTAAAGCATTCACATATGAGACAACATCTCCAGCTTATTCTATTCTTTGGACCGTGAGTGACAAGCCTGTTTTCTAGGCCTACAGAATGGGGACCTCACGAGCCACATGCAGCCCAGCAGAACAAGTGACATATCCTGCAGTCTATACCTCGTTGATTTAGGCTTGGCAGCAATTCAGAAATAAGTTGCAAGAACTGTTCTGGTGGTGATGGCTTGTGCTTGCACTCACCACTTTACCTGGTGCTTTCCTGACCTCTCCTTCATCACGTGCCAAAGACAGCAACTGGCAGTAGCCTCCTACCACCAAACCAGTGCACAGGATCCAAAAATGATGGAAAACGTCAGCAAAAAAGAGGCCACGTTATCTTGTTCCTGTGACAAGAGCCAACTGCTTATAGTCCTTGTACTCAAATGCATGCTCTGGACGCTGCATGAGCAAGAAGTCTGATACTTCAGAGGAGGTTGGTAAGCTTCAGCCTCGCCTGTTTAAAATGACATTTGCCAGCTGGAAGGAGAACACAAGGATTTGGTTTAAAAACCTTTTTCTCCCCAAATGATTGCTGTAAGGAAAACATTATCAGGCTTTGAAATTCAAGTTCGGCAGCAGGAAAGTTCCTCATTCTCTAAGAGTTTCTCACTCTTTTCTTTAAAAGATGGGTAGAGGAAGTGCTTAGAGATGCAGTTCCGTAGTGGACAGGTATGATTGGGCTCGATAATCTTAAAGGTCTTTTCCAATCAAATGATTCTATGATTCTTAAGTGCAAATTCAATATGGGCTAGTCTTCAAGGCAAACAGTTGGGAGCCCTTTTGTCAAAGCTGGTTAAAAAAACATCATCAAACAGCTTTTGTGATGTTGCTGTAGGGAATAAACTTGTGCTGGCCAAGGGGTAGAATCACTTTCTGCTGTTGATAGTTTTATGAAGAAACCCAGGTAGTCTAATACATAATTGCCCATCTACTCAGCGTGCAATGAACCGATTTTAGCAGTACCTCAGAAACTCTCCAGCTATGAAACCATTTCTGGATACAACCTACTACACTAGTTTAAGTCTATAAAACGTAGTGTACGCAAGATACTCAAGTGTACAAATTCTGTGTACAACCAAGACTTAGTTTTACTAACGCAGCTAAAGCAATAATGCCTTCTTAGTAAAGGTGGCATAAAATGCAGGGCTTTCCCTTTCCATAAGTATAGAACAAATACACACAAGCACTGTTTGTATTTGTGTACCCCACACATATATAAAAATTACTATCCAAGTCTAACTTCATTAACATGAAACAAAGCAGTTAGTTTACAGAAGCCAAATAAAAACCAAATAAAAACCATACTCAAAACCTAAAACTCAGTGATATACTAAAGAAAAACGTAATGAGGATGAGACCAACTCTCCCTGTGCACCTCCTGGAGACTGTCAGTTCAGACACACACGGCATCATTCCCTGTATTAATACATTTTGAAAGCTGGAGGAGTCTCGTGGAGGTAAAAGCCTACCAAAGGCTGCGTAGGATCTCCTGGAAATGTAATTTCTTCACTTTCAAAAGAGCATACATACAGAGTTTACATACAGGTATTATATGTAGGGGGGAAAAAGAAAAAAAAAACACCCCAAATTTGCCTTGACTTAGTCACCTGTAGGGGCAAGGTAATTTCAGCTCATCTATCCTATGTCCTAAACTAGCCAACAAAATGAAATAAATTACCTTATACATCTGAGCCAACTCTATTTCCTGTGGTTTTATTACAAACCTACATATTAATAGCCATATATGTGACCTGATCTCCTTTACCTTGTCAGTGATTTATGAGAACAGAATTCCTCAGAACTAGGGCTGGAGAACATGCCTAATTATAGTCATTAAAAATGGAGTTAACAGACAACCTTTACAGCTCTTGAATTTCATTTAAAATATTCTCCCTACAATATTTATATTTGTTTCAACACGTATTTGCAGAGACAACTCAGAGAAGAGTGCTTCTAAAACACAGTTCCAAAGACCTAATGATTATAGGAGTCATCTTGTGAGAGGAACAGCCACTTACTCAGAGGATAATTACATGTTTATCATTAACATAAATCTGCATTTAATTTTCTCTAACACTCAACAGCTATTAGTATAGTTAACATGGCTGCCACAACCTGCCCTCCATTCTCACCAACCATCCTAAAATGGGGAAGGGAGGAAAGAATCTGCAGTAGCCAAGTAAGATCTAAAGGAGGGAAGGTACACAGAGGCTTCGAGCATCCTCTGAGCCACAGAATCAAGAATTCATGCCTTAGATACTGGAACAAAGTGAACGAGCAAAAAGAGTATTTATAGAAAAAAAAAAAGGCAATTTGATTTGCCAAGGAGTTCTGTGTTGGTTTTGCTATTATTGCAGATCCGTGGGTGTGTGAAGTTCAGCTCTCTCTTCTGCAGCCTAGCATTTCCTTAGTCAGCACTTGAGTCTCAACCTCATGTTTGGATAATTATAACCTGATCTTTTGAAAGAATCTGGAAGATCAGAAATGGCTTATCAGTGCTCTGCTAAAAGAGCTATAACCAACTTATTTACAAGTCTTTTATCAAAGAGATTGCACTTTTTATCACCATGTCCTGTTCTTGTGTCTTTTATTTTCCACCAGCATCAGCCACCAATCTTTACGTTTCTGTTGCACTCTTGCCATGATACTATCATCTATACCTGGAAAAAACAAAAAAATTCCTTCCCATATCCAACCCCTTCTTTGCCCATGTTAAGTATTACCTCAAAGTTATTTCTTCCACCTCTGTATTTAAGGTAAGCTGAACTAGTATTATGGATGAAATTCACCAGTAGCACAGACCAGCATAAAACCATTTCATTTAGCTTGTAGTGATGCAGACCCTAGCAGAGTCTCCTAAAGAATGGTGGAAAAATGTTGTGGTTTAACCCCACGAGCAGCTAAACACCACACTGGTGTTTGCTCACTCCCCCTCTCCCCAGTGGGACAGGGGAGAGAATTGGGGGGAAAAAAAAAGAAAGGAAAATTCATGGGCCAAGATAAAGACAGCTTAATAGGACAGAAAGAAGGAAAACTAAAATAATAATAAAATAATAATAATAATAATAGAACATACTAAATAAGTGGTAAACAATGCAATTGCTCAACACCTGTTGACCAATGCCCAGCCAGTTCCTGAGCAGGGGACCCCCCCCGGCCAACTCTCCCAGTTTATAGACTGGGCATGACGTCATATGGTCTGGAATAGCCCTTTGGCCAGTTTGGGTCTGCTGTCCTGGCTGTGCCCCCTCCCAGCTTCTCGTTGGCAAGGCACAGGAAGCTGAAAAGTCCTTGAGTAGTACTGCTTAGCAACAACTAAACCATCAGTGTGTTGTCAACATTATTCTCATACTAAATCCAAAACACAACGCTATGCCAGCTACTAGAGGGAAAAAAAATTAACTCAATCCCAGTCAAAACCAGAAGAAAAAAAAAAAGGATAACTCTGAAACCAGAGCTTAAAATTAGAATCAATTATAAAGTTTAAGTTTTTTAGGCTTACATAAAACACGTATTTGCTAGTATTTCTAGAAGAATAACTACTGCTTGACAGGTTCCCAATATGACTGGCTATCGGAAACTAACTCCAAGCACACCAGTGTCTCGTTCCTGTGACACCTTCTGCACTTCTGTCCTACTCACTCTACGACAGCCGAATGTACTCTCTTCATAATCAAAAGGTAAAGAAGAGTTACAATTGTTTTTAGAAACTAACTTACTGGGATCCTTTCTTCAATATTAAGCTCTTCTTTCACTGGAGTTTCCAAAGGAGTTGCTCCAACGGGGATGAAGTTATTGTCCTCTGCACTGGTGAAGAAGTGCCTGGAAACCACTGAAGAGCGCCCTGCAGAGCCTAAGCCCCCCTGGCTACTTCCCCCAGAGCTAACAGGAAGACTCAAACTATCTGGGGAAATATCACTGTAACGGTCCATGATGACATGGCCAGCAGGAATATCTAGGGTGTGAGACTGTCCATGATTTTCAAGAGCATCGCAGTTCTTCTGGTCATCAGTTGGAGAGTTTCCACCCTCTCTAAGGAGCCGAGCAACTCCTTCACCAGAAACAAAAACATTTGGATGTGAGCTTTGTCCTGTACTATCACTTCCTGCAACTTCACCACTAGATCCAGAAACAATCTCAGCTGTCAACCTTTGTATCATGGAGCCTCTTAAACTACTTTCAGACACTCCTAAAACATTACTTTTTTCTTCTAGAGGCTGCACTGCCTCCATTGAGTTTGTTGGCAGAATAACATCAACCAAGGACGTGTTCCTACTAGAAACATTTACCGCGTTGTCAGACTGAGATCTAGTAAGAGGATGGATGAGCAGTAAGTTTTTATTACGAACATGCAAACTTCCCAGGGAACCTGTCTCTCTAGAGGAAGCAGCAACATAATCTTTGGGGTCTCTACCACTTTTCTGCATGGATAAAATATTGTTTGAAGAGCTGGCAACTACACTGTAGGCTTTTCTTCTAGGAGAAACTCCACCTGGGTCACATGAAGTCACTGCATCAGGGACCTCCTCTGGCTGGCTCACATTCCAAGACACTACCTTCTCCATGAAACTAAGCGATGGGAGAGACTGAATTCTTCCACTGTGGGGATATTTCAATTTTAAGGACTCAGAATGTTCATTGTTTTCCTTCTGAGCACACTGGAGTGAATGCTGCTTCTCAACAGATACAGGCGTACTGGTAGACGAGTTCCCAGAAGCTTCTTCATTTAAGCATGAAGGAGAGGTCCGAATATCTGATTTGATCACAAGAACACCAAGTCCTTCTGCCTTAACATTTTTCTTTAGAAATACCCCTGGAGTAGACTGATAGCTTGGATGAGCCAAGTGTACAGAGAATGAGCCATCACCTACAAGGTTAAAGGAAGGGGAAATGCCTGTAACTTTATGTCCCCTTTCTATGGAAAAATCTGAAATAGTTAATTCATTCCTGCTTACTCCAGGTTCTACTTCCACTGGGGCATCCTCGCTGCGTGAAGGAGCTTCCATGTCAGTCACAACTAGTCGTTTAGGTGCACAATCACTGGTGCTTGTCACAGTAGGGATAAACTCCTCTTTCTCAAATCCCACTGCAGGAGATAGCTGCTGCTGACGATCTGGGAAAGCTCCCTGGAGCTCCTCAGCAACAGTCATGAACTTCAAGCTTTCAGAGCCGTTTAAATCCACTCTGTGTTCCTTCAACATTCCTTCATCTGTTTCAGAAGTCTTTAAAGAAAAAGCATCTTGTGCATCTGAATTTTTACAATTGTCTTTCCTCAAATCATCAGATAAATTATTAGACAAATCAAGCTCAGGAACCTTCTTTTCTTTTTCCAGCTTCTCCAGCTGCCTCGTGCACCCTTCTGACTCACTCTCAGCCATTTTTACCTTTTCCTTTTGCACCTCTCTCTCCCTTTTTTCCGAATTCTTAGTCAGTGCTGTTTTACAAGAGGAGTTTTCTGAAGATGAGAACTCATCATGCCTCAGTAACCCTTTTTCTTTCTCTGAAAGCTCAAAAACTGCAGCTGGTACGTTGCTGCCACAGGAGAAGAGTTCATCTTTTACAGACGTACTACAGGTCTGCTTTGCAAGAGAAGCTTCCATTTGGTTCAGTCTATTTGCCTTGGTCAGCATCACCTTTGAAGCAGAGTTTGCTAAACTGTCACTTCTTTGGGGACTCAATGCCTTCTCATTTGTATCGTTTTTACAGCCTTCGTTTGCCTCCTTGTTCACAAGCTGTTGTCCAGAAAGAGAGGTTTGCTGAGACAACCAACCACTACAACTGGCATCACAGGGTTCCACGTGTCCAAACGGAAGAGGGTGCTGGGACAAAGTGAAGCAGTCGCTGGGTGCATCAGAGGGAGATCCTGCGCCTGTCAGTGACACGGCTTCACGTATGCGCGAAGGCTTCACATGCTCCTCAGAGGCACCAGAAATATCAGGGACTCCTCTGTAAGAGGCAAGAAAAGTAAGTGGATTTGTGATCGTGCTTTTCATTCCAACATCTATATTCTCTGCTTTTATATAAGAGGCAAAAGTAGAACTTCCCTCAAACAAATAACTGGCGTTTAGCAACGCACATATAAATACATCCCCTAAACAGGCCAAAATGCAAAGAAATTTAAAGAAAGTCCAAACAATATCAAAAAGCCCTACTGCCCTATAAAATAAAGGTTTGAAAATAATATTAATTTCTACTTATTACGTAAATATTTTTCAATTAATTTAGGACTGAAGTATTTTGTACTAATAGGACATGTATTAGATAAAGAAAATATATTGCTTATACACATATATAAATTTGCATGGCTTTTTTTTTTTTAATATAAATCACCCACTTTAATTTCATTATAACCATTATTTCTTTAAAGAATATAAAATAAGCCAGGCCTCCGAGGAACAGAAGCAACAAATTCCCATAAAGTTCTAATATGTTTATTGTGGATTTTGAGTTCATAGTTATTTTACATGAAAGTGATCATCAAACCCCAATTACTATTACTCCATGCAAGCAGATCACCAGCTGTGGTGGAACTATGTTCTGATCCACAAAGGGAAGTCACAGTCTATCACATTAGGAAACAAATCTGTCTTCTGCCAAATAATAAAAAAAAAAAAAAGTACAGGGAAGCCTAAACATCAATGACACTAAATACATGTGTTTACAGGCACACCTTTTTTTCCTCTCTTTATTAAAGAGCTAGGATCTCTCGCCTTCTTTGTACAAAAGGAATCATTTGTCACACCTTGAAACCAAGGCTTGGACGAAGACTTCTACTGAAGTAGCTATTTCTTTACATATTCATACTTTATATAAAAATATGTATTTCAAATGACACATAACATATATTGCTCCAGTATATACAAACAACAATATTATTACATGCATATGTATGCATGTATTTACTACTGTAAATACAAGTTGTATCTAATTTCTGTCCCCAAAATTTCATGCAGTTTATGTCAGAGTCTAAGAAAGCTAAAATGATGTCCGAGAGGGTGGAGCTCCTCATTTTCCCATTTTCTTCAGGTGCGTTAAGGATAACAAGTTCAGAAGTGGCTTGTTCTGGTTTTCTCTTGTTCAAACTCTTTTGAAGGCAAAATAAAAAGAGTAGAACTCTGACAATGCCTTCTCTCTATATAAAACAGAGTAAACCACATCTTTGCCTTATTCTGTGACCATAAAACTAATTATTTAATTCTCAAATGTAGGACAATTCACAGCCACTCGGGAAAAACGGTGTTCTCTCACGACACCGGGTAACTTTATCCTACCTTAAAGGAATAAAATCCATTTCTGATCGCTGGAGAAGTGTCTCATCTGAAAAGCTTTGGCCTTGTGTTGCATACATCAGCAGTGGAAGACAGGGAGAGAATTGACTGTCCTGAATATCTGTTAAAAATAACAATAACACAGGAAAAAAAGCTTGCCAGGCAATCCCTCTTTAAACTGCTCTGCCAAATAATACAGCCTTCAAAATTCAAAAACATGCCAACTGCAACGAAAATGATGTAATCCCATCATTTAAATCCTCTGCTGAAGCATGCTCCCTCGTGTATTAAAATCAGCCTTCTTATCACGTATCAAATTCAGGTTGCTTCTCATCAATCTCAGAATGCTACATGACACTGACATTTCTAACCTAGCCCCATGAACTTCTTTTTGCGCACATCCCTATCCTTTTCCACTCACTAGAGAGCACCTTCCCTCGTGATTTCAGTCTATACACATCGGAGAATGTCCACAGGGCTTGTACCCAGATCACCATTTACTCCTTTAAAACCCAAGAATCCCCACTGATGCCTTTCCCAGTCTCCAAGCTGCATAGGTTTTTTTTCTTTAGGATTTCAAGACACAAGTCATCATAAAATTTAGGCATCACAGTTACACCAGTACCACTGTCTACTACTGTAGCAATAAATTTTAGTTTTGATCCTATACTTCTTTGTTCTTTGAGGTAGTTGGCACTTCTTTTTTTCAGTTGACTGCTTACAAAACCAAATGGAAATGTTTTATACCACAAGAATAAAAACAACTATAAGCCAGTATCTGATAAGTGTAAATGACTACATACATATTTTGATGGATGTAAAAAAAAAAATATTTCCAATACTTTGGTAATCAAGCTTTGTTTAAAAGCAAAAAAGCTATTTGTTGTCAGGAGTGTGACTTTCAGAACCAGAATTCACATTCATTTCATTTAGGTGCATTAGTTTTCAACCATCTCAGACAAGCTATACTCTGTACCACTTACAGAAGCATAATCTCATCAGGTAAGATGACCGTTACACACAAAGAATCGAGTTTACATTACGTCAGCTTTATCCCGAGGCTTTCTACAGCCTGTATTACATCACCCGATGAGCGATATCCAACTCTAAGATGACCTTGCTGATTCATTTTTAATTTAATACTTCCAATTAACATTTTTTTAATTACTTTAGAACGCTATGTAGCGAGAGAATAATTATACGGATAGAAATAATTCTACATCACACAGCAAAGCTGGCTCAAAATTCAGATGCCCCCTAGTCCCACCCCATCAGCAGCTAGAGAAATAATAATATGCTTGCTATACGGTTTCAAAGATTCCCTCGCATCCCAGCAGCTGTCTCCACCACATGGCCAGCCTAATGTCTCCTAGAGGAAGCCAAATTTATACTTTAGCATCTGCAGTACAGATGGCACAAACATGCTACAGCAACTTAAGTGGGGAGTCTTTGTTTTTCTAGCACCCGGTACCTCTTTAAAGCTAAACTCTCCCCATACTTTATCTAATAAATACATTGGACTAGTCACTACTCCATTTCATTTTTGTCTTACCTATTTGCAAGACCAAACATGAATGAAAAGTAAAAAAAAAGCCACCTGCTTTTTTAGAAGTTTATAGGAAAGGAAGTGATATGTATCTTCAAAAAATAGGTATGAATAACTCCTCCTTGAGCAACTTGACAAGAGGAGGCATTCGGAAGAGGCTCCACTGAGACTGGCAAGCACCTGTGCAAAGCTGGATGAAAAGCAGTAACAACACACGTGGCAGTGTAAAAAAATTAGACAAGAAAATGGCAGCATCAGCATAGAGGGAGCCAAGAAAATAAGGAGCAAGGTCAGGGATGTCTCTTTTATAATATAGCAGCACCTCAGGGCTCTGTTAGATTATAGGACACAACCAAGATTGTGGTCTGATGTACCAGACTGACTGGTACTTATGCGACTAATCACGATTTGAAAAATGATTTAAAATCATAGAACGGGAGACTTATCTAATTCACCATAATCTCCTTAGCATTTATTTAAAATGTACTTTACAGAAAACCAAGAGGTTTGTTTTCAGTGGCCGACACTGACTTAGAACCAAATGCAGCTTGCACATTAGATTCCCTATTCCCAGTCACTAACTGGGAATAGACAGGATTCACAATGCATTTACTCAAATGTTCCTTCTGTTGAGTGTACATTTACTCAAACAATTTTTTGCTGTTCTACTTGAAAACACTGAGTAGGTAAACCATAGTTAGCTTGGACACAGAACTGCATTAAAGATACAAACCCACATATTTTAAGAAATATTAAGCAAGTTGGGATCTAAACTATCTTAGCTGTGTTAGATGTACTTTTTTTCCTCAAAAAAATCTTGTTTTACATTTAAAATTATATTAGTGAACAAAGGCAACAGTAATTGCTATTATTGAATTAGACTTGTCATCTCACATCATGATACACTTCATGTTTTCGGCACTGGCATCTCATTTTTATTCATACCATAGAAAAGGAAAATAAGCTTTCCTGATTTTCAGCTTAACTTCTTCACTTTGAATGAAAATGTGCTTTCAAGCCAAACTGAAAATCCAGAGTGATTAAAGAAAAAGCTTTCCCACATAATAAAGACTGGGTTGTGCTGTCTTTTTTGTTTCTTCATTTACAAAGACTGAGGGAGGGAACCAAAATTAATAGGAAAAAAAAAAGCTGTCAAATGCTGTCAAAAATAGATCTTGCCAAACGATTTTAATGCATCTACGCATGTATTGATAAAATAAATGTGCATATACACATCTATACACACATGTAATATAAGTCACAACATTTGGCTGATAAATCAATCAATGCTTTAAAGATATATTATATCAACAATAATTTAAGTACCACTCAACATTTGTATTAAGAAAGTTAACCCAGCACTCAGATGAAAAATGATTTCACCTTCGCCAAGACGAATTATAAACAGGAAATCCCCACTTGCATGGGTACGTATCTCGTCAGTCTCTCCAAGAGCTGTTCTTCTCCCTGCTCTATTTGAAACTTCAGAAATCCCTACATACTTACAGAGAAGGCACACAGATGAGGCAGCTGTGTGCCAAGCAATAAATATCTCAGTGCAGAGATAAAGGGCAGTCTGGGTCACCTGGCATCCCAGCATGGCAAAGTTTTAGTGTAACTGAAGTCCAACCACACATCGGTGGGAACAAAGCACCCCAGCAAATCTAACAGGGTCAAGGGCTACCTTAGAAAGCAACGACACGGATAAGGACTTGGGGTGACAGAAACATTTAGGTTGGAAAAGACCTCCAAGACCATCAAGTCCAACCATTCCCCTAACCCTGCCATCCCACCACTAAACCCTGTCCCTAAGCACCTCATCTGCCCGGCTTTTAAATACCCCCAGGGATGGGGACTTGACCCCTTCCCCAGGCAGCCTGAAAAACTTGGTGTCATGACAAACAAACCACTGACAGGAGGCCAATGCAATACTGTATCCAAAATGGCAAGTAAATTTTTCATATATTTAAAAGGAAAAATAGTGAATAAGTAGTATCAGGGACGATTCTTTCTGCCCTTTTACTGAAACCATTATTGAAATGGTATTTGCAGGTTCCGATGACCATAAATCCATATTTGTAAATATCACAGAAGGATCAGAGAAAACTGCTAACAGGCTGAAGAGACACACCTTGTCATGAGAGCCCCCCAGATCTAAATCTGTTTTGTGTAATCAAAGAGAGGATTAAGGGTGAATTGATTACATTTCTATGTACGTATGCAAGAACAGAAATTTCGTCATTATGAGCATTTCATTTCAGATAATATATAACAAGAATCCAACGTAAAACACTGAAGCTATGCAAACCTAGGTGACAAAGAAGATACTTCCAAGTGCAGCGATGTGGTACAACAACATAGCTGGCTTTCTACAATGTGTGAGGCCATTTAGAAAGACCATTAATGGCTTCAGCAGTTCTTTGAACAGCACAAGTAAGTTTTACTTCAATTCTCCCTTCCCTCACCCCTCAGCCTCCTACACATAGTCCTCAAAAGAGCCCCCAAGTTCTCCATCTTCACTTGAAGCACTAAGACCACACCTTGGCAAGAAGGGATGGACCCAATCTCTCCACCCCAGACCAGAGATGTGCTTCTCTCTCCATTGTCTTTGCACAGGTGAGATAACTCTGATCCAGCTGAAATGTAACTGTCTCCATTTCCAATCCTGCCATTACATTTCAGTCTGAAAACAAGCTGATAGGATTACACCGACCCACATGGTGGGTTTAGCAGGAGGGATGCAGCAAGACGAGGAAAAGCCTGGCTCTTCCTTTTCACTAGCAGACTTTAACTGACTAAATATACTGCAAAATTGCACCCTCGGACTAGCCTCCATTTCAGGCAGTCTTGCTCTCCTGGCTTCTCCAGAAAGCATCTCTGGTTTTGCCCCGCAGCAGAAATCTGCCTTAGGCTGACAGTATCCTACCTTCCCCAGAGTTTTCCAGTCAGAGGAACTGTGGTGGTGATCACTGACTTGAAGCAGCAGATGACTGACAAGGCCAAGAAAGAAGAGTGAGGAAAAAAGGGAATGGGGTGAGGGGAAGGAAAGAGGAGGAAAGAGAACAGTCCAGATTCACTGCAGCCACATCCTTGGTGGAAACCCTCTCTTCCAGCTTGCCCCCTGCAGCAACCTGCAGAGGTGAGTGGTAGAAGCAGCCTTATGAAGCTCAACAGATGACATTTAACTGGGGCTGCAAACCTAGGTGTTTTTTTATATATATACATATATATATTAAAAAATATAACTCCAGCCATGTCACATGTTCTACCTCCTCCAGCTTTTCTGAATGTTTTCTAATCTTACAGCACATGAACTCTAATGTTTTCAGTAACTTATTTTCTTCCGGAGGCATAAAGATCATTGCTATCATATTTTGGATGCTTATGATGATTTGGGGGCTCATTACACTCAGACATAGCTCAGGTTTTACAGGCAGAGAAGCAGGTGCTCGATGCTTAAAGCAGCAAGTGACGTCAGTACAACACTCTTCGAGCATCTTGTGTCAAAACAGTAATTCTTCCCGCTGTCGCTCTGAAGGTCAAAAGCTTCCTCGCAGTTGAATTCACTGAACAAGCAAAGCTGGGCACGCTACTTTATCTTACAGCCTGCTGACAATTCGGAATGCCAGAGTCAAATTGCCATTTGTGGAAGATAAAAAAGGAAGGCAAAACAAAAACAAAACCTTCTTGGCTTTGTCAATCTGTTCCACAATGCAGCAGGAGCAATTTCAATACAACAGTCATTGTGATTTCCCCCCCTCTGTAAATGAAATTCAAAACTTTTTGATGAGAAGAAGGAATAAATTAGTATTATAGCTTATGTTTCTCCCTTCCCTCTCACCTTTCCTCTTATATCTGGAAATTTAAGTGCATATACAAAAAGGCTGTAGATACTGGCATGCTCGCTAGAGAGCAACAAATAAAATATCAGCAAGTCTGCAGAATTCCTGCATCTCTGTATCATATTAAAAAGGCTTATGCTTTCTCTTTAATTCCATTTGCATTTAAAATGGAAACTTTGACAAATATCAGGAAACTTTTCTTGATTAAATGGATTCCAGTTCTGCAAACCACAACAACGTGGACACAATGCTATAATACACACAAAATACAACGGTCCTATACAGAGGATGTAGGCAAAGACAAAGCATGACTAACCTACCATGGCCTTCCGCTTTTTAATATCTGTCTCAAACCTGAATTTCCTACATGGCAAAACAAAACAACAAAAAAGGTGTTTTATTCGTTTTATTCAGTATTAGCCAACTCTAGCCAGACAACAACTCACTGTGATGCACATATGGCTTTTAATTACAAAGCTGCCCAAACATGAGATAGCCGAGAGTGCTTTTTTATTTCATAAAGGAGAAAACCTCTTCAAAAACATCTCTCAGAAGTACTTCCAAATTCACAGCAGCCAGCAATTAATTCAGCCATACCAAGCTTGTCCGCCTGTGTTATTATGCTAGAACAGAACCTCACTTCATCTTCCTAACACATTGTCTTTAAAAAAAAAACAAAAAGGCCTAGGGCAGCAAGAAACAGGGCTTAGTGTTCAGTGTAGCCTAAAAGCAACGTATTAACTCTGTATTGGCAAATATTTGGGATTTCCAGTAAATTACCTGAAGTTTCTAAGAAATCAAAAAAAGCGCTGGTCTTCTCTTTTATGTTTTTCTATCACATGCAGGATTTTAAAAGTTCCTTCAGCAGATGTATTGCCTCTACCAAAGCTAACCTCGTCCCAGATTCTGCCTTTACAGAGAGAAATCATCTGCTGTCTTGTTTTTCTTCATGGAAATCCATGTATATTCACCACCATAAAGTTAACAGAGAACCATACACAAGATAATCCCTGAACAAGTAAAACAAGAGGTTCAAGCAGAGAAACAGCCATTTTTTGAACCAGATAATCCAAGTTACCAAATCCGAATTCAATCTTTGAAGAAAGCGTAACAGGAGACACAAGGGATAGTTGCAGCCATCGGTGCGAGACCTACAGTGGAAGGCATTGAGCCTGGGGCCTCAGAAGGACTGGGTACGAACCAGAACCTCTAGATCCAGATCCACCAGACAGGGATGTTTCTCTCCCACCTTACAGGCTCCTTCACAAAGGATGGATCAAAACATTATCAAAGCAACCACAAAAACTGATGAAAATGAGCAAGAGAGCGCAGTAACAGCCACAGACCCTCATCAGTTGCCATGAATGTCTACCAGGCTATTCCCAAGGCAATTTCAACTCCATCCCTGTAAGCAGTTGTTAACTTCAGAACAAACAAAACCCAAAAAGCAACCTACACACAAGTGAGGTTACACAAGCAGGCACAGGAATGGCAAATTGCAAATTGAACTTGCAATTAATTGGAAGCAACGCAGGTTTCTTTTAAAGCATCACAAGCAATCAGGTTATTTGCCTATAACAATTTTGTTTGTTTGTGAAAAAACGTAGCCCAATGGTGTAGTGAAAGCAGCTTTATTCAGCAATTTCAGTTGCATTCTGGAAAAGTGAGTCACAAATATAATAACCTAATGGGCAGGGTAACACTTGATTTTGCAGAGTGATCCTCTAAGGGGTATCAACACAAAAAGAAACACTTCGGGCTTAGTAACAGCATTGTTAAATTCTGCGTTTCCAAGGAAGCACATGCAAGTGTATGCATAGAAGGAGTCTAGGTGGGGTATCAAAAAAGTAAAGAAGAATGAAAACCAAGCGTTATCAGCAGGTGAGAAGTTAACAGATGATGTAACAGTCAGCTACAGTATACATACACAAAGGTTTGGGCAAGAAAAATTGAGAGAGAGCTAACTTTGAAAGCCAAAAGTTAACATACAGTGCATGATCAAATCTGATGTTAGAACAAATTTGATGTTAGCTGGGGAGGGGTCTGGAGCCCCAGGCTGCTGGGGAGCGGCTGGGGGAGCTGGGGGGGTTCAGCCTGGAGCAGAGGAGGCTGAGGGGAGCCCTCATCGCTCCCTACAACTGCCTGAGAGGAGGGGGGAGCCGGGGGGGTCGGGCTCTGCTCCCAGGGAAGGGGCGATGGGACGAGGGGCAACGGCCTCAAGTTGTGCCAGGGCAGGGTGAGGTTGGGCATGGGGAACAATTCCTTCCCCAAAGGGCTGTCAGGGGCTGGAAGGGGCTGCCCAGGGCAGGGGTCGAGTCCCCAGCCCTGGGGGGATTTAACAGCCGGGCAGAGGCGGTGCTGAGGGCCAGGGTTTGGGGGTGGGATGGCAGGGGTAGGGGAACGGTCAGGCTTGATTAAATTAAAGGTCTCTTCCAACCTAAAAAATAAATAAAAAGAAAACCCTAGTATGTAAGAGTTGGAGGAAAAAAAAACAAAGAAAAAAATCTATGCTTAAAACACAACAGCTGCTAATTTAAGAGTGGAACCAATGGATAACAATCATGTCTGGGGGTCTGGTGAACAGTTGTTTAGCAAAGTAACTTGGATGCACAAGGAAGCAGAAATGCAATAAATGGAAATAATGTAACTGAAGTAAGGTAAGCAAGGAAAATGTTCAAAGCTTGGGTAACTAAAACAGCTATCGATAATAGTCTTGGCTAATTTTTTCTTCCACTGATAGTACAGAAGAGAAAGTAAACTTCAGCCCTATGAGTACTGTTAACTATACATTGCTTAGTTCTGCTTTTGCTGGTTTTGGTTTTATTAAAGCCACACGTACAAAAAGGGAAAGATTCTTTAGAGATTAATTGCCACAGCTGATGCTTGAAGTTAAAAAAACAAGAGGAATATATGAGAAATAAAGGTAATAAAGAAAAATGGATCTGATAAAAGTTGGCTTTACTTCCAAGAGAAACAAGTTTATCTTGTCGGGGACAGATGTGTTTCCTATGATTAATAACAATGAGTGGAAAAAAGTGAGCATCTCTGTTTCCACCATTTTGAGGATTATTAGAAATTATTATAAAGAATCAGTAATATGTCAGTTTGTGTCTCAAGGTACAGAGAATAATGCTCTGTTATGAAGAGACATTTTCTTTTTCAAAGACGCACCACTACCAGTAGACCAAAAATTATACCACCAGAATTGACCAGAATACTTTGTCTCCACATGGATGAAAATGAATGTAATCGAGAACAGATAAAAGTGAAATATTAAATCTTGGAACTTCTCAAACCAATCTTTAACTAAACTGTGATAATTAGATGTGAAAGGATGTAATAGAAACACCACTTTTCTGAAGTACGTGTGTTAGAACGTACAAATATTACTGGCAGTAATATAAATTGCACCCAAATGCAAGTGGTAACAGTAAGAACTACTAATCATAGAATCACAGACTCATTTAGGATGGGAAAGACCTTTAAGATCATTATGATTAATTAAAGAGCAGTAACACTTACAAGACATCTTTGTAACGGGCTACTGAAAACCTTCTAAAACTGTATTTGGAGATTACTTTGTCTATAAAGAAATTCTGTAAGAAGCAGTGAAACAGAAGCAGTACACCATAGTTTGAATACATGAGAAAGGGGTACAAGCATGCACACACTCTTATCGAACAGGTTTTCATGTTTCCAATACAATTATATCTACTTTATTATTATATCTACTATTCTGAAATTAATGAAGATTTTTGACTAACAAATTAATATAGATTTTAAGAATGCAGAACTATTGCCTCACCTAGAAGGAATCCCCAAAATTTCTAACTTTACTCAGGTTTACTATTAATTCTAAAGAAAAACAAGACTACAGTTGTACCTCAGACTAAAGATAATCAGTTTACGTGTTAAAAGATCCAGGGAAGGTACGCAAGCCCTCTATCATTTTGAAGATGGGCTTTGGCAATAAAATTACACAGAATGTGTTTTGAAAACACCAGTTCTCACTAAAAAGTCAAATCGAGGTTAGGGATTGATTTAAAAGGAAAAGTAAAATCCTAATTGTTTAGCAGGTAAACAAAAGGCAACTTTGAACGTACCCAGCAGTAGGCCATGTGCTGTACCTCCAGGAGAGTGCCTTCTAGACACTTCTGCTGAAGGCAACACTCCTTCCTCCAGCGTAGGGAACTCCGTCAGGTCATTCTTATCACAAGTCAGGCCAAGCTTTGTCTCCGAGGCAGCAGTTAAATGGCTGGCATCCACTTCTGCTGGAAGTTGATACCATGACTCGATTCCCTAAGAACAGGTGGGGAGAAAAAAAGTGCTCAAGCATCAAGAAAGTTTTATAAGACATATTTCCTAAAGGAAATAAAGACTAAAGTTGTGAAACAATGGGATTATTGCTTCAAAATTGTATTTCCTATACAAATACTCAGGTTTTAATGTAAACGAATTACGATGCACTATGAACTGCTGAAGTCCACAGTCAGTTCTCATTACTGCCTAAGTTGTCATCATCTATCTGATCACCAGCCTTCCATCACTTTCTCTGAAACTGAGCTCCATCTCCAAATCCCACCACTGTAGAAGACTTTTTCCAAACCAGAATGAAATCTCTCACTTTGAAAGAAAACTCTTGAGAAGGACAAATACTTCAGTAGGATGCTGGGCCAGTAGAGCTCCTGACACTGCATAGTAAAGATGGTTGGCATTGTATGACTGGGGAGTAACAAGCAGAACAGTTTCTGATTCGGCTTAAAAATAAGTTTTTAGTTACAGAAATTCTGAGTTCATATGGATAATGCCTGCAAATCCTAGCCAACTCTTTGGTATACTTTAAGAAAAAGATTTTCAGTTCATGTTCAAATGGAAACGAGCATCTTTATTTCAAGTAATTCATTAAGGAATTTACATTGGGATTACTGGGTAAATAATAAAACAGATAAATTTTAATTATAGAAAAGGCACAAACCAGTCTTCAGTGCAGAGAATTAAGAATACAAAAGATTTATAAGGAAAACCATTATCATCAGCATATCTAACTTATAATTACATATATATTAATGTAAGGAAGAAAGCGTCCTGGTGAATTGGTAGAAGTACCGTAGTATCCCTACTTAATAGCTGCAAGCTCTGCTACCTTCTGAAACACTACTATTAAAAGCTACTTTTCACATCAGAATTTTGCTGCATGAACTATAGTTTTTGCACAAGATTTTTATAGTCACTTGGAAATAAAATCTTCTATCAACTCAGTCTTTTCAAAACACCTGTGATTCTATGTAATTCTCAGAGTAATTAAATATTTGGCAGCATATCCATCAGGTAGAACTATCACGATGCGAGTACAGTTTTCCTTCATCGCCTATGGAACACGTCATTAAAACTAAGGTCTAAAAGCAGACAGATTTCACGTGAACTGAAGCATGGCTCTGCACTACCATCTAAATTGGCTATTTTGAGGTAGACAGAGCTGACAATTTAAGAGGCAGTAGCAGGACCAGGTTTATAGCAAATTACAAACTGAATACAGATCAAAGGTACGGTTGCAAAGAAGAAAACATTACAATGGAAAATATACTAGGTCTATAACCAGAAAACAGAAGACGGGGGAAGCAGGAAGGGGTCAAGACTAGACTAGATAACTTGTCAGAGTTCACAACAGTCGTATTTTTCTGCAGTTCCAAAATACAGAAACACAGAACTTTACAGGGCAAGGATGGTGGAGGTCTAAACTATACGGATAAAGCACTTCACCTTATTTTCAATCACATAATTAACCCTCAACCAACAACCAAAACAAAGCGCAGTACAAATACCCAATTAACGGCAGTTTTCTGACGTATTGCTTCTCCTAGGGAGATCCCACTGGTAACTGATGCCTGGGTTTCGCTACTGCTGTGGCTTAAGGATTCCTCCTTCCAGCCATGGTGTGGTGGAGTCGTTGCAATAGGCTAGAAGAAACAATATGTGTTTTTAAAACAGAAAAAAAAAATCTTGGTATTTCAACAAGTGTATGTATTTAAGCAATGGACGATGAAAGATACAAAATACTCAAGTCATCCCCAATGCTAAAAGTTGGGTGTCTACCTCAAGGCAGTGGCCTAAATTCCACCCAGAGTCCTAAAACTTAACTAAAAGGGGCAGGTTCATTTACTACTTTGGATCCCCCGCCAAAAAAGTGAGCGTGATTTTCTGCACATTAGCCAATCATTTCTGAGGGCCAGAAATTTGATTCTCATTTCCAACCCATGCACATGCACCCCTGAGTAAACCACAAAATACCAAAAAGACTCCACCTGGGTCAAAGTCAGGTTCTGGCATTTGTCCTGTCTGGTTTATGAACCGTGGTTGTTGGGGTTTTTAACAGTAATTTTTTTATATATATTGATCTATAATTTTATTAAAACCAGAAAGTTTTTACTTGTATCAATATTGTAAACTACATTTTAAAAGGCATCTTATGTAAGTAGCTTAAGGCAAGTTTAGATTGATTTCTAAATTATAATTTAGCAATACCTGACACACTTTGAGGGCATGAATTGAAGTTAAACTGGACTTCTGCCCAGAAAAGCAGCTGTAACATCTTTTTTTCCCCACAAGGTAACAGAGAAAGCTGTTCCACAGTCAGAATGAAATTTCTCTTCTATAGTATCCCATGCCTGAGGTCACAGCAACTGTACAGCTTTCCCCAGACAAGACAGACAGACAGGTTCAAACACAATGGTATACAATTGTGAAAATAGACATTTCTGGAACACCAAGATTCAGCCCAAACAAAAATGTTCCAGGGAAGTAGCTATGGGCTTAAAAAATTCCTACAGACTAGCAGTGGAGAATATCAAGTAATACGCAGCAATTTAACACGAAGCCTCAACCAGAAGGACTTGTAGCTCCCCCACCTCTTTAATACCCCTCCCTGCCTTCATCCTCTTCCTCATGTCAACTCTAGATCCAATTTAACTCACTAATAATATTTTGTTTAAAAAGCCAAGCTACCTTTGGCTGTATTTCTTAGTGACCAAGCCAGCAAACAGGGGAACCTGAAGAACACTGCAGTGAGCGCAAGCAGGGGCAGGAGGAAGCTCCCTGCCACCTAATCCCGTCCCATGAATGATGTCCCTGCTGTCTGGTGGTACCTGGCTGCCATGAGAATTACAACAGCCCTGCGGGTGGACAAGCAGCCTGCAAAGAGCAGGAGTAAAAGGTCACAGACTGAGAAGAGGAGATGGTCAGTGCAAGAGAAGCAAATGATAGCCCAGAAGCCTGCCTTCTACGTGAATAATTATAATACTGTTGGATATGTGCCTTCAGTTATGAAGCACTCCAGTGACAACAGTCTTTTTTTTTTCCTTTTAAATAGATTTTCCGATAAATTGGTCTAATATTAATTTGGAAATGTCCATTCAGTAGTACAGATCTACCTTGATGGACTGAGCATATCATTTGCAACCTTCCTCACAAAAAAGCCAGCCCTGACAGTTTACATGAAGACATTAAATACATTCTAAGAGAAGAGATCAGACACAAACCTAGAGAAAAGTCCAGAACACAGAGCTGTTTCAATGTAAAATAAACACATAGAATTCAGCATTTGAGATTGTTTGCTTTAAATGTGAACATTACCTACTAGATTAGCTAAATTGACACCTGAATTCTGTTTCATTCTTCTTATGCACTAAAAAGCTACAAAGGAAGTGGAAAAAAAAGCTTAATATTTTTTTTTTAATTGATTACAAAATTGCTAGTCCATGTTGGAACTTAAGAAAGGTGAGTTCCCTCTTGACTATTTATGGCACCTCAATTGAATGTGGTTCTTATAAAAAACATAACATCTTCAATCTATCTACCAAAAAATAAATTACAGCTGTCTCAAATTACTCTTTATCCATCTCTTATGATCCTAAAAAGCCATTAATTTTGCCACAGAGACAGTGGATTTACAAATTTCAGAGATAAGCTGAGGAAAACCCCTTCAATTCTGACTCACCTGTACGAAATACACCTGAAATAATCACCAGTGGCTGGGTTGTCACCTACAGAGAGAGTTTGGGCCTTCCCTCTAACTCCCAATTACCAGGCATCCAAGCTTCCAGTGAACGGCTTATTTCCACCCTTACTAAGCCTGAGAACACGCAGAGCTGAAGACAGGCTGAACTTCTCCTGCCTTTAGAGAGCACTCAGTCAGGGGACTGCCGAGACCCACCAGCAAAGCACCGCAAACTCCAGTTGGCTTCAGCCCCAATTCTGCCCATGAACAACACAGAATCACAGAATCGTTTAGATTGGAAAAGCCCTTGAAGCTCCCCCAGCCCAACCGTTCCCCTACCCCTGCCATCCCACCCCCAAATCCTGGCCATCAGCACCGCCTCTGCCCAGCTGTTAAATCCCCCCAGGGGTGGGGACTCGACCCCTTCCCTGGGCAGCCCCTTCCAGCCCCTGACAGCCCTTTGGGGAAGGAATTGTTCCCCAGGCCCAACCTCACCCTGCCCTGGCACAACTTGAGGCCGTTGCCCCTCGTCCCATCGCCCCTTCCCTGGGAGCAGAGCCCGACCCCCCCGGCTCCCCCCTCCTCTCAGGCAGTTGTAGGGAGCGATGAGGGCTCCCCTCAGCCTCCTCTGCTCCAGGCTGAACCCCCCCAGCTCCCCCAGCCGCTCCCCAGCAGCCTGGGGCTCCAGACCCCTCCCCAGCTCCGCTGCCCTTCTCTGGACACACATAGATAACCCTTACGCTCTTCCTCCCTGGAAACTGCAGCCCACTTCAGTTGTAAGATGGGGTTCCAATTAAGGATTTTTCCTTTTACCCCTTAAACACACGGTTTTTCCTTTAAAATAAGCCACTTGCTCAAATGGCCGATTGCAAACTAAAGAACGTCACTGGGGCAACAACTCTGCGTTTTTCAGGCACAGTTACAAAAACTCTCCATAGAGGAATCTCACAAATTTTAACTTTTGGAAGGACAACAATTTCCAGAACTTAAGTGCTATTTGCCATCTTAAACCCTCCCAAAAAAATAGCATGACTGAAACAAAAACGCGACGCAGCTTTCAATACCGGTCAGCATTGTAAAGTAAATCACTTGGAACGGCAAGAATATTTTTCTCCAAGCTTAAAAACGCTATAGCACCGAAAAGGAAGATGTTTATTACTGATCATGTGTATATCACACCTATGAAACTAGGACTCAACCAGGCAGAAACTACTCTTCCAGATTAATTCCCTGCACAAAATAAGTTTGTTTGGCCTTTGTATCAGGACTAAAGACAATAATTGTAGCCTGTATGCGTAGATTCAGTCCCTAGCGCATTCCCCCAGTTCCTATTGTTCATACTAATCAAGTCATTAAAAGAAGCAGCACTGAGGTGTACGTGACAATAGCTCGGAAGGCAAAGCTTTCCAGTAGCTATTGGTAATTTAATTAAGGCCTATTATTGGAAATTCGGTTTTACAATATGCATCGTCAGAAAAGGGCAATTTTATTAATCCAACTGGAAATTAATCATGTTAGGTACTGGATATTAATAGCATTAGGTAAGGGACCCATACTGTGATTAGAAAACTAATTCAAAAAAAAAAAAAGGTACCGATTTTATTCAGATATGTTGAGCATAGCTAATTAAGTGGGTGTTCTAGAGATATTAGAATGGATGAGTAATGACAGCATTCAAGATGCACACAATGAACAAAAGACTAAACAACCGAACCGCGCATGTTATTCTTCATTCTCCCCTTTAGAATGACCTTCTTTAGCCTATGGTGAGCAATTCCTCTCAAAATCATTTAATTTCTCGTATACTTGTCAGCCACTTAAATTAAAATCCTTTTTCTATGCCGCAGCAGTTGCATCGCAGACTTCCCTCACTCTCCTGACAAGCATGCCAGAGGAATTACTTGACATGAGAATTTTTCGGTTCCCAAAGCCTACTGATTAACTTGCTTTCATGAAAAAAAAAGAAGAAAAAAAAAAAATTGACTGGCAACCTAAAGAAAATACAACCAAGATAACAATTTCATTAAACCTTACAGCCAAACTTTGAATTTCAGCCTTTTTCCATACCATTTCAACACATCTGGAGTGGCATATTCATTGTCACAACACTGCAAGAAAAACCTGTGCATCATCTGAACGGGTTTCTTCTACCTATAGCTTCATATCTTAATCTTTTACCAAAATATTTGATTACAAAATGAAAAAAAAAAAAAGCACAATTCACTATCAACTGAAGTCAGCAAGAATCTTCCTTGGAGACAGAATTTAACTTGAACAAGTCTTGGGCAAATGGGGATAAAAGGAGTGTACAGAAGGATAAAGTACAACTGAGTTTCCACTTGGAGGAAATTGCTTTCCCAGAAGTACTTCCTCCTCCCAAACGCTCCCTTAGCACTTAGAGTTTTCAAAACCCATTCATTTCACATTAGAATTTGGAATAGGTTGGACCAGTCTTATTTTAGGAAAACAGAGCCAGAGATGCATCATATGCAGATTTCTCAAGAAGAAATCAGTGGAGAAATGCTAATGAGTTATGATGCGATTACTACAAATAGCAATATTCTAGAAGATTCAGAGTACAATTATATCCAGAGCTACCAAAGGCTCATTCTCAGTCACCCAGAAGAGCAGGAAGGAATCAAAGCAGTATTACTATCACTAAGAGTACTTACATCGCGCCTTCCATGCAAAGGCCCAAAAATGTTTCATAAACACTGATTCACAGCACTCCTTTAGAATGTGCGTGATAAATGTTTATCCTCCTCTCACTAGGCACAGAGAACTTAGTGTACAACAATATGGCAAATCAGCAGCAGAGCTGAATCCCTGAGTAGTCTGATCTGACCATAATCCCAGACTGGCAGGGGCTGGCAGGGCCCTCCGGAGCTCCCCCAGTGCCACCCCCCTGCCCAAGCAGGCTCACCCAGAGCAGGGCGCACAGGACAGCGTCCGGGGTGAGTTGAGTATCTCCAGAGAAGGAGACTCCACAGCCTCCCTGGGCAGCCTGGGCCAGGGCTCCGTCACCCTCCAAGTCAAGAAGTTCTTCCTCCCGTTCACCTGGAACCTCTTCTGCTTCAGTTTGTGCCCATGGCCCCTTGTCCTGGCACCGGGCACCACTGAGAAGAGTCTGGCTCCGTCCTCGTGACCCCCACCCTTGAGATATTTGTAGGTGTTGATGAGATCCCCTCTGAGTCTTCTCTTCTTCAGGCTCAACAAGCCCAGCTCCCTCACATAATGCACATCTCTTATCTGATGCTCTAAAATTTACCTGTAGGTTATGAGAGAAAGTCAAAAAGAACACCTACAGCATCACAAGCCAAGGAGAATAAAGCATGAATGAGAATGTGAGATAAGATATAAGTGTTTATATCACAATTAGAGAATACAATAGCCTTTACCTATTTTAATATTTCATATAAGTAGCTGCTGTCATTGTCAGTGATGCTGTAGCACCATGAACATGAAAAGTGGTCTGCACAGTGACTGACTGTAGAAGAAAGCGGCAGAAATGTAGAGAAAAGGTATTTACAGAGTCAATTCCTGTTAAAACATAATTCAAATGATTTTTCCAGCGTGCACCTCCCTGATCCAAACAAGAAACATACTTCTTTGGTTAATCAAGCAGAAAAAAGTACGATGACAGAAAAGCAAGACATGCTCAGTGTTAGTCTCCCAACTCCACCCAGGTTTACCAGCTCTGATTTCCAGCCTGCTGTTTGTCGATGTTTCTTATCAAAATGCCCACAAACTATTGCCCTGTCTGCAAAGTTATTGGGAGGTACAATGGGAAGAAGATTTGAATTAGGGGTGGTGGAAGAGAAATAGAGGCGGACCCCCAAGAAAGGAATATACTTCTAATTAGACAGGAATTCTCCACCGAAACATGCTCCTCAGAAAACATCAGTGGTGTTCAACCCAAGAAATCTCATGTGAAAGAAAAAGTTACCATCACTGACTGATTCTCCCAGGAAGGTAACCATCCTGAAAAACCAGCCACCCGGTAAACCAAAAGCTCTACAAATCCAGAAGCAACCCTACCACCCCAGCTTCAGAGCAGCCCACCTAGCAAACACTCAGTGACACCAATACATTTACCCGTTCCAATACTGCAATTTAAATTGTTCAACTCTTGCACACCACCATGAGAACCATGTCCCAGGTTCTCTCAAACTGTAGTAGTTATACCAATGCATTTTACAAAAATCTTCCCAGAAAAACCTAAGACTTCTTTGGAGTTTGCTCTTTCAACATTTCTTTCAAAGCAAACAAAAAAAATCGCAAGTTTTACACAGCTGCATATGTCCACAACTGCATACATCCAAATGTCATGCTCTGAAATCAAAGAGAATCAAAAACCCATCATGCTTGAGATAAGGAAGAAATAGGAAGACCTTAAGGAAAGATGATCACTTCCTCACGTCAAATGCTTCCTACACAAATAGGATTCTCCTGCTTGCACCCCAGCGTAATTTGTGTTTTCACATAACAAATACTCCGGCTCAAAGTGGCAGGGCTTAAGCCCTGCAAACTCATCAGTTGTAGTTTCTCATACTTGAGTCACAGAATCACAGAATCGTTTAGGTGAAGAAATTTTTCCAGATATCCAACCTCACCCTGCCCTGGCACAACTTGAGGCTGTTGCCCCTTGTCCCAGCGCCCCTTCCCTGGGAGCAGAGCCCGACCCCCCCGGCTCCCCCCTCCTCTCAGGCAGTTGTAGGGAGCAATGAGGGCTCCCCTCAGCCTCCTCTGCTCCAGGCTGAACCCCCCCAGCTCCCCCAGCCGCTCCCCAGCAGCCTGGGGCTCCAGACCCCTCCCCAGCTCCGCTGCCCTTCTCTGGACACGCTCCAGCCCCCCCAGGGCCTTCGGGGAGGGAGGGGCCCAATCCTGACCCCAGCATTCGAGGGGTGGCCCCCCCAGTGCCCAGCACAGGGGCACGGTCACTGCCCTGCTCCTGCTGGCCACACCACTCCTGATACAAGCCAGGATGGCGCTGGTCCTCTTGGCCGCCTGGGCACCCTGCTGGCTCATATTCAGCCACCTCTTGACCAACCACCCCAGGGCCTTTTCCGCCGGGCAGCTTTCCAGCCCCTCTGCCCCACACCTGGAGCGCTGCCTGGGGTTGTTGTGACCCCAGGGCAGGACCCGGCCCTTGGCCTTGTTGACCCTCACCCAACTGGGCTGGGCCCATGGATCCAGCCTGGCCAGGTCCCTCTGCAGAGCCCTCCTCCCCTCCAGCAGATCCAAACCCCCGCCCAACTTGGTGTCATTTGCAAACTGACTGAGGGTGCCCTCGATCCCCTCATCCAGATCCTTGATAAAGATGTTAAGCAGAACTGGCCTCAACACTGAGCCCTGGGGGACACCGCTTGTGCCCGGCTGCCAACTGGATTGAACTCCATTCACCACAACTCCCTGGGCTCGGCATACATAGGGCTGTGCTATGCATTTAGCATTGCTCTTTAAAGGAACCTGACACAGCATTAACAAAACACCATAAAGGAAATAATCTCTCCTTTTCAAAGACAGTCAAGTCACTAGGAGCTCATGGGTTAGCAGCTGGAAGGAAGCAAAGGAATCAGGCAGCAGCACATTTGGATTCATTATTTTATTTTTAATCCTTATACCAAAGAGCAATATTAAAGAAACAGCACAGTGGAAGAGATCTGCCACATATTAGCACTGTGCATACCAGGCTGCAGTTGCAAGCAAGAAATAAACGAGGATCCAGTAAATGAGTAAAATCATCTCCGAAGGCTTCCATATAATTAAACTCAAATGAGGAAAATTTAACAAGGTTTTTCTTCTTGAAATCCAGTACAACTAGCGTTAGCTTTTGCAGCTAAATACATAACGAGAGGAAAAGACAAAGCTAAGGCTGAACAACTACAAGCACCCCCCGACAACATAGTGCCATTAATTTCCATGGTAGAACAGCAGACCCTGTCTGGCATTCTTAACTGACCCTATATTTGACAGAAAGACAAATGAACGTTTCTCAGTTTTGAACCACTGAAGGTTTGAATATCCAGGCTTAGCTCTCCTCACTTTGTTCTGACCTACAGACCACTGAAAATATCTCTGTAAAAATATCATACAATAGAACACAGCACAACAAAGAAGATCTAGAGAGATCTGGGAAAGAGAACTACCTAGATGAGTAATTCTGACAATTTGATCTTCCCAAAACATCTGAAACACACTATCATTTCTTCCAAACACTTCATCCCATTTCTCCCTCCTAAAAAAACACAACAGAGGTACATGACCAAGTTAATTCAGTATAAATCTGTGTTTCAGTTTCCTTATCCATCTGAACACGCAGCTGCAAAATCATCAACCCTGCAAAAACAGGCAGTGGGGTTCAGGACCAATTCTTCCAACAGCAAACATTTAGACCAAATTAAGGTACTCACATAACACTGCTAGAGGTAGATCCCCCAGTGAACTTGCCTTTGCTGGATTTCATCTTGCTAGCTTCAGGACTTATTCTTCCCCACTTTGTCAAGGATGTTCCCTGTTCTGATACCATTTTCCAAAGCATTTATTACTTTCCCCAGCACAGCCTTGACCTACTTGTTTTCTAGGTCTCACCATCTACTAATCATGCAATTCATCAGTGAAAATACTTAACAGGACTGAGCCAGGAAAAAACATCAAGTACCATACCTGAAATGCCTTCCAAACTTCCTGTGTATTTTCTTAGTTCATCCCAAGATCAAAAACTCTTCCAAGGTCACAATACAATCATACTCCGCCACCCCTTTAGCTATGAGATCACCCTCTCCAAGATGATAAACAAACAGGTTTGAAATCGATTGTCTTTAACAGTCACTGGCTATTTTCTTAACAATTTAAGTGTTTTAAGATAGTTTGTTCTAAATTCTTGCACTTCCGTGCTTTTATTGCCTGCCCCTAGTGGATAAACAAGCATACAATATAAACCCCACAATTAATGAATAATTAAATGAACAACATTCTATATTTCAGACAAGCATGAATTTGACTGTCTGTATACACAATTAGTTTTGAATATGGATACAGGAAAGTCCCCACCCTACAAACCCCAGGCACATTCGCTGGATAACTGGACCCAGAGGATGTACAACTGCAATCTTTTCACTGGAGGTTTCTTCACAGCTGCACAACTTGCGCTACATACCAAAAAGGTTAGGTTTTATTTGTCCGTTATTTTACATTCAAATTGTACATGGTAATAACTTTTAAGAAGCTATAAAAAGTTGTCACAAATAATACCTAAATCAAGCTTTCCGGCCTGTAGCATGGCTTTCTGCCCGGTCTAGGAAGCCTGAGGAAGAAAGCAGAGGTGTGAGCTGCCTCCCATCACCTGTAAGGACAGTGCAGTGCCAGCCTGATGCCACTGGGAGTCAGCAACCCACTGCTGCAGGGCAAGGTCCTCCCCAGCTGTGGGGAAGGAAAAAGGAACATAGAGAAACAGGCACACATTTACCTGTAAAACCGTGGAATTGATGATTGTGTGCCTGAAGATCAAAGAAATGATTTTGCCAGAACACAAAGAACGTCGGTCACGCCGTCTTACACCGACCCGCTCATTTCACGGCACAGTTATCAGCTTGTAATGAAGGGTCAGGGAAAAGCAAAGCAACTGTCGTGCCAAAGCACCTCAAAGGCTCCACGCAAACTCAGAATTCCCTTAATGGTACCTAAATGCGACCGCATTTCACAGTAACCCAACAATTCACTGTATCGTGGCTTTATAGTCCGTATCAACCCTACTTTGTGTGTCAGAACACAAAGTAAAAAAAACAACCCAGCCTCATTCAAATGCAGAGCAAGTTTTACATCAGATTTTTTTTTTTTTTTTGGCCAGAAGCCCAGTACCACAAGTTGTGTGAAAATTGTTAGCGTTTAAGTCCAGCTACTGAAATCAGTAACAAAATTCCCATTTTCTGCAAATGGTTCAACACTAGAAGTTCATCTATGAATGCACCAGTAAATAATACAGATTTCAAAAATATTATGCAAAAAAAGTAACAACGATCTGGTGCTGTCAGGTATGAGAAATACAAATTATTTAAGCTGTACCTTGGTTTTTTTCGGTAAGGACCGGTGTGCTAGCAGTACTTTTCAGACCCACGCCATTCCCTCCTGGCAGGAAGGTAACGCCAACCAGCACATCAAGCGCTTTGTAAACTCTGAACTGTTTTATTACGTTCGTGCAACGAATGCTGAGCTTTCAAACGGCCGTGAGAGATGGGAATCAGCACGGCAGATCTCAAATACAACAAGGGAAGATTCATGACACAGTCAACTGTCGGGGGTGTGCTGTAAGCGTTCCAGAAAGGTAACCTGTGTATTTACACAACATATACTGACATTGCAAAGGCTGCTAACGCATCGTTTTGAATTTTAAAAAATAGTAGTTCCCACTGTCAAGTTTATAACATCAATAGCTTTGTGGAATGTCCTAAAAGGACAAGCGGAAAATTAGTCATTTCTGATCTGCAACAAGTCTGTCTATTTTTCGCTCAGTTTCCTAAGAAAGCAAGGCTTCCGAGGCTGACAGCACTCTGTTCGCAGTCACGCCTCAGCCGTGGGCATTGTGAGGAGATCCGAAAGCCGATTAATACACCTTAACGCACAAGGAGTCACATGGATAAGACGAGGGTAACGGGTACAAGTTAATCCTGAGAAGATTCCGACTGAACACGAGAGGAAAATTTTTCACCATGAGAACAGTCAACCATTGGAATAATCTCCCCAGGGATGTGGTTGACTCCACCACACTGGACAAGATGCAGCTGGACAGGCTGCTGGGCCATCTTGTCTAGGCTGTGCTCTTGCCTAGAGAGGTTGGACCAGATGATCCCTGAGGTCCCTTTCCAACCCAGTATTCTACGATTCATGATTCAAGTAGAAGTTTTATTCATGCAATCACAGTGTAACTGAGGTTGGAAGGGACCTCTGGAGGTCACCTAGTCCAACCTCCTGCTGGGAGCAGGGCTAACTTCAAGGCTAGGGCTTCACCCTATCAACCTGTGGCTATTTCCAAGGATGCCGATTCAACCACCTCTGTGGGCCCTGGTCCAGCACTTCACCACCCTCCTTGGGAAAAAATTATTTCCTTGTCTCCAGCTAGAATTCCTCCCTAGTGTATCACATCACCACTGCTGCTTCTCCTTGCACTGTGCCCCTCCAAGAAGAGTCTTCCTCTGCCTGCTCCAAATCCCTCTTCTGGCAGGGAAGCACCACTGCCAGATCCTCACCTTCAGCCTCCTCCTCCCCAGGCCAAACAAGCCCAGCCTCCGCAGCCTCTCCTCAGGCACCATGTACTCCAGCTCCTCGGCCACCTTGGGGTACTCCACCGGACTCAGGCCACTTTGTTGACCTCTCTCTTGTACTGGCAGCCCAGAAGAGGAGACAGGATCCAGCTGTGGCCAAGAAGAGGGAATATTCAGTTCCTTCCAGCTGCCAGTCACGCTCTTATTAATGCAGCCCAACGCTTGGCTGGCCTTCGTTGCTGCAAAGAGTGTGCTGTCAACTTGCTGTCCACCTGGTCCTCAGGCACTTCTCTGAAGGCCCACCATTTGGTACTGATGTACAGGGATTTTCTTCCTTAGTGAGAAAGAATCTGCACTTTTCACAGCTAAAGCTCACAATATTCCTCTTGGGCCATTAATCCAGCTCACCGAGGTCCCCCTGAACAGCAGCCCTGTCCTCCAGCATATAACCCACTCCCTCCAACTTGCCATCATCCATAAACTCAATGCGAATGCATTCCCCTGGGTCACCAGTGATGACATTACACAGCACTACCCCAAGGACTGACCCCTGAGGAATACGACCAGTTAGATTCTAAACAGCCGACTGGGCTAACTGGGTAGTAGTTCTTCAGGTCCTCTTTCCTGCCTTTCTTGAAAAAGCACGTAACATTAACCTTTTTCCAGTTATTACAAATATCCCCCAGTCATCACAAGCTTTCAAAGATGATGGAGAGAGGCCTTTCATGATGTCAGTCAGCTCCACCACCACCCTCAGATACCCAAGTCCATAGGGCTGGACAGGGCATATGTCCAGTTTACCTAAGCAGTCACTTTCTTGAGCTTCCACCACCCCAGGCTCTACTTCTCACCCACAAGTTCTTCTACACAGACCGAGAAGGAAGATGCAAATGAAACTATGGGTTGGTCCCATTTCTTTGGAACTGAACCAGGAGTGATCTTTCTATTCATTCCGAACAAATTGTTTTGAATTTCATAGAATAGCCCAGGTTGGAAGAGATCTTGCAAGATCATCTAGTCCAACCTCTTGTGGGAAAGGAAGCCTACTTGAGAGCCTAATTTGCAATTAGAATGGAATAGTTCAGTTGGAAGGGAACCACAACCATCAGCTAGCCCAGCTGCCTGAAAGAACAACATACTAAATTCCTAATACCCGTCAACTCTGCTACAGCCACTTCAGCAATCTAACAGCTAATAATCAAAACTATTAACTTTCCTCCAAGCATCAACCTCTTTACTGAGCCCAAATAAAGATAAAATTTAGTTTAAGTATCTACGTGAGATTTCAGAACAGCTCATTTCACACAAGGTAGCTATGACATCTTATTTTCATTCCTGTGCAAAAATCCCTTAACCGCTTGCTGTCTAAATCATAACTCCAATATGAACATTTAACAGTGTTCCTCAACACTTTTATGTAATGAGATAGTCAACTACTCCTCTATATGGTTCTTTGGACCACTGAAAAAGCAATGAGCATCCCCTGACATTTAATTTTTGTTTCTTTGTTTAGACATAAACATATTTACATTCATATTTACAACAGCTGTAGTTTCTATTGTACTGTCCTCTGACTTTTACAAAAATGCTCATTCTTTTATCTTTTCCACAGTAAATTACCATTGAAACAAAAGGCACCTCTGTCACAAGTACTTTATTTTGATGTTTCTACTTAACTTAAAAAAAAAAAAAAAGGAGAAAAAAATTTCTACTAACACGGGCTTTGGGGAACGTAGACATCAATTTGCAGCACTTAAGAATGAGAACCAAAGACTTGATGCTACTGGATCCTATTTGTAATACCTACGCTTAGCTAAATGTAGAATCAAAAGTTCTGCAGGACAGGGCTTAAATCATCCTCATAATCAAAAACAAACCCAGAGAGGAAACAGACAAACTGTTTTCACTGATAAAACAAACAACATAAACAGTAAGAAGTATCGCTATGTTGGTTACAGAATTTCTTCTCTTACAGCCTGATGTCAAAAGTTCCACAACATCTTTATGATAATATAAACATGCACTTTGGCTGGAAGATACGGTCCCAGTCTTCTCTTCAATAAGCAAAAAGTTGAGGTAAGAGTTGAGAAGATGCTTCTTAAGCCAATTTTAACCACAGTTAGCCCACTGCTGAGCTGCGCTGGGTTGTTGCCTGTTGGAATAAGTGACAAAACAACACAGAGACAACAAATAACCAGGGCACAGCAGCACAGGTTGCTTCGTTTGATGGGCAAGCTGGGGCTTGCTGATTTGTGTGGCCCTCGTGAAACCACGTGAGCCTTGTGTGGTGCAAATTACAAACACAGGCTTTCAGTGTTATTCTTTGTCAATTGAAATCATAACAAAAATAATCTCTTGCAACAGAAATACAGAATAAAGGTGCAAGAGCAGCCATAATACGACAGACAGAAGAACTGCCTGGCCTACTGTCTGTCTGCACCTGCATCCCCTCGACCCAGAAGGGCAGCAGCACACTAGCAACAAGATTGGCTCAGCTCCATCTGGTATTCCCAGAGCTGAGCTCTGGTTGTCAGAGCAGCAATTAAACCATGCTGCAAAACAAACGCAGGAAAGGAAACAACAGTCACAGTCAAACAACAAAACTTGACACCCAGGAAGGATCAAAATAAACTGACCCATGATGAACGCCATGAAGGTAAAACAAGAAGCAGGAGGCAAGTTCACCAGTCCACAACATCACGTACAACTTAGAATCATAAAGTTACCTGTAAAATTTGTCTGTAAATCAGCATTTAAATGAACTTCATTTCTACTTAAATATATACAAGAATACCTAGCAGTGTGAGAAACGTCCCTTCTATTCTGTAGCAAATTAGCCTTCCTGAAAACACATGGTGAAGGTCCTTCAGCAGAAGGCTTTTGGAAACTGAATTAAAATTGCACTATCCAAGTCCCCAAATTCACATGTTTGTTGAGGCTGGACTTGCCTTTAACGTGTCTTATTCATTCATGTTGCTGTTACCATTCTTTGGTTTAGTTTCTATTCTTTTTCCTGAAAAGACTGAAACCCACACCACTCCATGGTTCTTCTCAGAGAACATTTATAAAAATTGATGTGATATTGACCACTGGTTGCCATTTGTCTGTTACACCTCCAAGTTCCTTCAGAACTCTGGGATGAAGCTCTGTAGTGATCACTATCTTGTAACTTTCGATTTTGGGTTGTCCTCTTATACCTTTCCTAATACAGAACTATGGACATGACATCCATAAACATCTCCAGACCCAAGTGCCCTGCACAAAGATGCCTCCCAACAGTTTGCAAGAGTCAGAACTTGTGCTGGTGCTACCAGCCCTTTACACTTCTGGAAACCACCTGGAGAACAGCGGGACAGCTAAGACCCAGTGCCAGAACCATGCAGGAAGGAAACTTCTCGACGCTCTGACACAGGGAAACTTCAGATGTTGAAGCCAGAACAGGGGGGTGGCAGCATGGGATGGGACACCCATGATCTCCAGAAATTGCCTCTTCCCCATCTCCAGCATCGATATGAACACAGCAAAGTGCGCAGAGCCACGTATGAGCCCTTCTGGGGCAGGAATGGCTCCATGGGGCCACTCCAGCCCCCCTGGCTCTGACTTCCCAGAAGGGTTGGTGGCCAAGCCAACTGCCCCCCATCCCTCTCCAGGACAGAGGAGGGCACAAAGGAAACAGGGCAGTTACACACACACTTTTCCCAGGAGGGGAGAAGGAATCAGGCCAGTTACAGCCACCCCTCTCCCAGGCGAGAATGCAGGGGATGGAGAGGCATCAGACCGGTCACAGCCCCCATTTTCTCCAGGGCAGGAGAAGGGAGGGGGGGACACTCAGGTCAGATGCACCCCCCCTTTCGCTGGGGCAGAGGAATCAGCCAGCGATAGCCCCTTCCCGGGGCAGAAGGCGAGATCGGGCCACTTCACACACACGCACCCCGCAGGGAAGGAGAATCACGAGTGAACCTGCCAGCCGCGCCCCCCTGTCCCCGAGGCCGCTGAGGGGCTGCTCAGAGCGGCTACCACCCCCCTGACCCGCTGCTCCCGAGCCCCTCCCCGTACTCACAGGAACCCGCTCCTCCTCCTCCTCCTCTCCCGGCTCCATGGCCGCGGGCAGGGCAGGGCAGGGCGGGCCAGCCGCCCCCTTCTCCTCACAGCGGACGCCCCGGGGCCGCGGCTGGGCGCGAACCCGCCCCGCCCTGCTGCGCACGCGCCGCCACCGCCCCGCCCACCCGCCCCGTCGTTAGGGACTCGCTCCCACGCTGCGCATGCGCGGTCACCGCGGGGAGGGAGGGGAGGGGGGCGGGGCGGGCGCCGCCGAGCGGCGGCTGAGGGAGCGCGCGGCGGGCGCGGTGGCGGGAAGGGCGGCGGAGAGTACCCGGATGGGAGCGCTGCGCGGGGAGGGGGGGGTGTCTCCACACAGCAACCCGCCCCCAGCCCCGGCCCTGCCTCCAGCCCCGGCCCTGCCTCCCGCCTCTCAGAGCCGCCCGCCGGGTCGGAGGGAGCTGGGGGTGGGTGCACGCCGCGGGGGAATCTCTGTCAGTGAGAGGTTTTTCAGATGAGTGTGGTGGCTGCATGGCTTCTCCTGTGGCAGGGAGCCGTTTCCCCTGCTCTCCTGTGGCAGGGAGCCGTTTCCCCCGCTCTTCTATGCCAGTCCGCTTGTAGAGAGGCAATACATGATCATTGCGGGCTTTGGGACTTGGGGATGAGTGTACATGAAAACCCGGCGGCAGACATTTTGAGGTAGTGGAGGCGTTAACCAAGGAATGAGATAAGATTTCCTAGGTGGGAAGTCCGTTCGGCTTACTCAAGGCTCTCCAAGCAGGAGGGGTGGTCTGTCTGTGGCCATCTGTCAGGGACCATGATCCTGGTTGTGTTAAGTAACTGAGGTAAATTTGCTGAATCAGAATGAGGGAGCAGAGGAACGGGGCTGCATATGCTAGGAATGTATATGCTAGAAAAGAGGATATAATATCGGTCAAAACCAGCCCTGTGGTCCGGCGTGAATATGCCACGTAGCCCAGTCCTGTGGTCTGCTACAGCCAAGGTTACTGAAGATGATAAAGAGGGACCCACCTCCTGTGGTCTACCACAGGCAAGGTTACTCAAGATGATAAAGAGGGACCCGCGGCCTTCCTTCAAAACAACCCCTAATGACCACCATTGCGCACGCTCAAGAGGAGGAACACCTGCTTGAAGAAAATTTAAATACGAGACGAACAAGGGGTGATGAATATTAATGTAATAATTGTGAAACATGATAAATATGTAAACTAGCTCTGTATAAATAAAGGCCAAAAAGATGTGACCTGGCGCACCTAGGTGGAGCTGCGACTCCCCGGCCACCCAGCGCTGCTTTTGCTTCTTCACTTTAAATAAATCCTTGATTGGACTTATGAAGGAGTGGTCTCAGTGTTTGACCATAACATGGTCAGGTTGAAGAAAAGTACAGGCATCAAGTTTGGGGGAGATAGATTGGACATTAGGAAAAATTTTTCAATGGAAGGGTTATCGAACACTGGAAGGGGCTGCCCAGGGAAGGGGTCGAGTCCCCACCCCTGGGGGGATTTAACAGCCGGGCAGAGGCGGTGCTGAGGGCCAGGGTTTGGGGGTGGGATGGCAGGGGTAGGGGAACGGTTGGGCTTGGTGACCTTAAAGATATTTTCCAACCTAAGCAATTCTATGATTCTACTCTGCAAGGGCCACTTTAGGCCTGGGTGTCAGCAGGCTCCCCCCCAGTTGTTCTTTCCTTCCTTCTGGGTGCCTCAAGGGAAGGGGGAAGCTCCACGTTTCCCCTGGCACAGCCACTGCTCCTCTCTCTGAGGCATTCAGTGCAGATACTGACTATGACTTTACATTTTGGCTGGTTGTCAGCAAGGGCAGGGAAGGAATTTCCCCTTAAAAACACAATTGTCCAGCTATATTTTATTTATTTACCCTTCCTCTAAAGCACCAAGAGCGGGTGGCAGTTGAAGCCGGAGCAGCAGAAGATGCAGATCACTGATCTGGCACGGTACTGACAGTCCTTCCCCCACGGCTCGAGAGGTACGGAGGAGTGAGAGGAGTCTCCAGAGTCATTGACTGCAGCTTGACGATCCGTGTTTCACAGACAGAACGTCGTTTAATCTTTCACAAAGTTATTGAGCTCCTTCTCAAAAGCAATTAAGCTTTTCTGGTGTTGGCATAAGCAATATATCCAGCTGCCCGGATGAATATAGCTCCAGATTGTCCACCTCTCGTATATAAGGCAATAAATAACTGCACCAGTTTTCATTCCCTCCTAAGCAGAGGGAAGCTGAAGTAGACTGAAGAATAAAGGTGCCTCCATAACATTTTCTGTCTCCTGAGTTATTTATTCTCCTCCTAGCAGCTATCTGCCATGTATCCAGCGTAACATCTCCCAAAAGGCAGCGTATGCTCATTTTTGTCTGCGTTAATTCTACAGTGAATTGGGTGTTATTTTTCAGCGCTCGATAAATCAGAACGCTAAAGTACGTCAGGGCAAGCATTCCTTAAAACAATTAAAACACTGACAAGAAAATGCAGCTTTATATCCGAACCCATCTCCCCTTACAAATGCAATTAAGTTTGCTGGTCGCAGCCTACCCCACGTTTATGCACATCCCCCAAAATCATCACTTAATAATTTTATGAGTGGGGCTTAAGAAAATAACACGTGTCAGGGGGTGTGCCTGGGGTGAGTGGGTGAGGGCGAGAAGAGGCGGCAATACAGAAGTGAATACCGCTGCGAGAAGGAGCGATTCCCTGCTTGCTTTCCCTGGGAATCGCGAGGAATAGCCTGTTTTGGTTTCCGTGCCATTTTCCCCTAATTACGGCGGTGCAAGGGAGAGCAGGATTTAGCCCGTACGTTGTAGCGCTAATAACAGTTCCATATGTCATCTGCGAGGAAGCTTGCCATTTGCTTTCCCCTGCTGCAAATGACTGAAGGGCTCCTCTTGTCGTACAATACAGAAATTCTGTCATTCCCTTTATTTTTAGAAGAGCAATTCACAGGCAGAGAGGGGAGGAGGACGGGTTTTTTCTGAATGTTTATCGCTTACACATCATACAGGAAGCTCTTCACGTTCCTTATTAATTTTCTAACAATATCCAGCGACTTAACTCAGTCTGAGATGTAATATGCGAAAATCCCTTCCGATAAAATGTCACTTGAAATTAAAATCAGTGAGGAATTTTTAAAAAGGCCATCGCTGTGGAAGATTTTCAGAGAGAGCCGGGCCTGGCCCGCCCTGCCTGGTCCAGCTTCCCCCAAAACTCTGTAAAGCCCAAGGGCTTTTAAAGGTGAATTATAAAGTATTAAAATACGGTGGTTGATTAATGTGCTAATTCCAGAGGAGAATATAAAATGCAGGTGTCCCTCATGACTGCAGATATCTTGGAAAAAGCAATGTTTAAAAATCAGGTCCTGGCGTGGGGCAGTGACACGTGTGATTCTGCCCCTCTGCTCTGCTCTGGAGAGACCCCCCCTGGAGCCCTGCGTCCAGCTCTGGAGCCCTCAGCACAAGGAGGACATGGACCTGTTGGAGCGGGGCCAGAGGAGGGCTACTA
The DNA here is from genome assembly GCA_017310255.1 of Butorides virescens. Lineage (NCBI taxonomy): Eukaryota > Metazoa > Chordata > Aves > Pelecaniformes > Ardeidae > Butorides > Butorides virescens. The sequence continues at coordinate 6,309 of JADKXX010007923.1, read as the reverse complement.
AAATGATCCGAGGGGCTACTAAAATGCTCCGAGGGCTGGAGCCCCTCTGCTCTGGGGCCAGGCAGGGAGAGTTGGGGGTGTTCAGTCTGGAGAAGAGGAGGCTGCGGGCAGAGCTGAGTGCGGCCGGTCAGGGCTTCAAGGGGGCCCAGAGGAAAGGGGGGGACAAGCTTTTTAGCAGGGCCAGCTGGGACAGGACAAGGGGGGATGGCTTTAAACTGAAGCAGGGGAGGTTTAGACTGGATCTAAGGAAGAAATTCTTTAACAGTGAGGGTGGTGAAACCCTGGCAGGGGTTGCCCAGAGAGGTGGTGGAGGCCCCATCCCTGGGAACATTCCAGGCCAGGTTGGATGGGGCTGTGAGCAACCTGATGTGGTTCAAGGTGTCCCTGCTCCTGCAGGGGGGTTGGGCTGGGTGACCTCTAGGGGTCCCTTCCCACCCAAAACATTCTATGATTCTATGATTCTATGATTCTATAATTGCAAAGCTTTTGACATGGGGATTTGTTCCATCTAATGCAAAAGCGCCAAGGCAACAGAGAACTCCGGATATGACCAGAGTGGAAGCATTTAATAAAAGCAGATACACAGCACCATGAATATTAATGTTAATTAAGGGTCTCTGTCCCTTACCACAGCCACTGGTCCTGGGCAGCCTGAGGGATCTTCGAATGCTTGTGATATCCTTGGCTACTGCACTTTTTAAGCGGCCTCTTGGCACGCCAGCAAAATACTAAACTGTTTTTCAAGTAATTTGCTGACGATCTAATTGAGTTTTCAGGCTGTCGGATTTGGATGCACTGAGGTAGTTGGAAATTTATAATTATTGGGAGCTGGTCGACAGGATTCTTTAGCTGTGCTGGAAAATCTCAGCTATTTTAGTGTTTGCGTATTTCAGCGTCGGGTTGATCTCAAGAGCGTCTACACCTGATGGAGCCGGGTCCTCTCTGTCTTTTCCTGGTTTGTGATTGAAAAAATAGATGTGGTTTAGCGGGAGAGACCCAGGTAATCTCTACATCTAGTCTTGGTAAAAAAAAAAAAAAAAAAAAAGAGGGAAAAAGCAAGGAAGTGAAGATAAAGCGTATCAGTGGGCAGAAGGGTGGGCAGCAAGGAGAAAGAAAGTGCTCATACAGGAGAAGACTGATGAGGTCGGTGATGCAATTAGTGAGAGGGCAGTGGGAGTGTTCCGTTAAAAGAAGAGCTGAAATGTGTGTGTATTACTGCGAGTGAGGGAGTTCCAACTGCGGATGCAGGACATGAAACCGGGTATTAGGATAACGATGATAATGACGACTTGGAGCTCATGACTAGAGCACAGGCACCGAAGAGTTGGTGCTGCTCAGGGAAGGTGGAAGTAAGTGTGTGAACGGGGAGACTGTGCTACGTGCCGGGGTTTACATGTGGAGAAATAGGAGCTGGAATGGGTAGGACAGAACCAGCGTAGGTCAACATGGCTTGGAGGAAAGCTGGAAAAAGATTTTTCTCCTCGCTGTCTGTGGTAGCGGTAACAATCTGCGGTAATTACTGGAATGCTGTCGGAGAAAGCAGGAAGGTTTATTATTCTCTGGAGATATTCAACGCCCACCTGGACGCTGTCCTGTGCCCCCTGCTCTGGGTGAGCCTGCTTGAGCAGGAGGGTGGGACTGGGTGACCTCCCAAGGGCCCTTCCAACCCCTGCCATTCTGGGATTCTGTGATTAGCTGATTCTGTCTAAATCAGATTGAGGGATAAACAGAATCTGGGCTTAACTGCTGTTTCCAATCTCAAAAGAGCAAATCAGGATTAAACCGAGAAAACTGTTAAAAAAGGTGATAGGATCACAGAATGCTTGGGGTTGGAAAGGACCTTAAAGATCATCTCCTCCAACCCCCCTGCCATGGGAAGGGGCGCCTTCCACTATACCAGGTTGCTCAAAGCCCCGTCCAGCCTGGCCTTAAACCCTTCCAGGGATGTGATAAAATGATCTGAGGAACTTGAGCCTGGCATCACTTCACCAAACATTCAAAGTTGGGATGATGGTTGCCTCATAGTCCCTAATGGGGTATAGGATCACTGAATGGTTTGGGTTGGAAGGCACCTTTGAAGATCATCTTGTCCATCCCCCTGCCATGGGCAGGGATGTCTTCAACCAGATCAGGTTGCTTAAAGCCCTGTCCTTGAAGACTTCCAGGAATGGGGCATCTACCACCTCTCTGGGCAACTTGGCCCAGTGTCTCACCACCCTTGTCTTAAAAAAAAATTGTTTAGCATGCCTAAAATCTACCCTCTGAGTGTATGTGGTTCCTTCCAGTGACCCCAGGAGGTGCCTAGGATAACTAAACACCTAAGGAAGGTACTCCGGTAAGATGCCCAAAATCAGGTTAAATAGACCCAAGTTTTGAGGACCTGAACATGGAGAAAGCTTGAAAATTCTGTCAGTGGTGTGTGAGTTGTTTAAAATTGTATTCCCTATACAGGAGGGAAAACTCCGCCTTGAAAAGCTCTGGATCTGGGTGGAAAACAACCTCTGAGAGGGGACTGGGAATAAACAGGGACCCTAAGAGAGTGATCAAGAGCACTCATCGCCAAAGAAAGATTTATCCTAGAGGTCAGAAAGTTTAGGATGCAGTTAGGAGTGTGCAAGGGTAAGCTGGGATGAGAAAAGGAACCCCAATGCCTTTCTCCTGAAGAGGGGGTAGTGCTGAGCCCCCTGATTTCAAGCAAAAGAAGAACATTTTAGTCAGCCTTTCTCCAGCGACCCAAAGTAGGCTGACATCCCGACGGACATCCAGCCGGTGCAGCTCCTGCAAGTATCGCAGTCACCGATTCAGGACTGGTGTCTTGACTCACATCTTATGCAATCCTTCTCCTCAGCAGGAAGAGAGAAAAAAAACCCTCTTAAATCTGCCCACACAGCGTCTCTAATGCCTGAGCTGAAAGTGGTAGGAAATTACGATAGATGTACGGAGCCCTTCCCCAGGTTTCAGGCAAATCAGGGGAAAGTTCCTTCGGAAAAATGTACAGCTAATTATGGATTTTCCAGCTGCGATAATGTTTGGAGGTCTAAGTCTTTCTTTAGTTAAATCAGAGGTTTACGACTGAACACTTACATTTCTGGTAGGAGTCTGTAGGGATTAGCCTTTGAATTGGTAAATCAGCTGCCTGAATAAACCACTCGGCAAGCGAAAACGTTACGTTCTTTGAGTTATGTGCTAAGTTTAAGCAAGGAAATAAATAAGTGGATTTAGTGGGGGTGACAAATGACAAACTGGCAGTGCTGGAAACTGGAGTCTTTCTTTTTCCCACAGGTTCGGAATAGCTCCTGCAGGACACCTTCTGTCAGTGCCATCCCATGTGCTTCTGCCCTGACAGCTGACTTGTTTGCACTCCGTCACCCACTCGGACCTCGCTTTCCGTGCTGCACAAGGCTGCCAGAAATATCCATTTCTGCTCATTAGAACATTAAGTCATCTTCAGACACTTCGGACCTGATCGTGCCCGGGCTACCTAGTTCTTCAGACTGATCTCCCTGACAAAATCTGCAGTAGCATCAGGGCTCTGAGGCTGTGCCTGTGGAAGCCAAGACATCTGCTTCACGCTTGAAATATGGAGGAGTCTGTTTAATTTTCCCATCTGTCTTCTTCCGTAGCATACTCCCGAGTCCATCCACCACACCAATGCCCTCGTGTGTTGGCATCCAGGGTATCTGAATTACAGACCCAGGGTGGAATCCAGCTGACAGATAAAAAACCATCTGCGTTTAAGTCTCTGCGCAGAGGTTTCTGCATGCGAATTGTGTGTTTAAACCCCTCTGCAATCAGTGGCAATGCAGGATGGGATCCAGTTGCCTAAAAATAGCACCTAGTTCAGTCTGAGGTACTTCTGGAGCTCACCCTTCTGCAATAGCAGCTTTCAGTGATTCCCACGGCATTCGACTGCCGAAATGTGGGTATCTACTCCGGGGTCAGTTGAATCACTCGTACAGTTCACTGGCCTCAACTCTTGTTACCTACCCACAGACATCTAGTGCCACCTGAGATGTAGCAGAGTGCCCAAGACATCCGTGCAGAGCTGGTAAATCCAACACCAGACCTATGGGAGACCTGTGCCCTTATGGAAATGGAGATGCAATACCGCTGGGCATCTCAAGTAGCACTCGATGCCTATGTTTGGGCAACAGAATTGATCCTCAGATTTTAATTGACCGTAAAGGGAGCTTAGACACCTCATTCCGATGCTTAGACACCTCATTCAGATGCATGTTCACATGCTTCTCTTTCAGGAGCCCCAGTCTTGTACTCACAACTCTCAGTCAACTTGCACACCTCTCGAGAGGAGCCACTCACCCAATGCTCTCCAGACACGTTTTCTCTGATGGCATTTTCTGAAGCAACCCGCTCTCTTCCAGCATTGACCATAAACCCATAGTCAGTTTTTCCATGGCGTCCAGGTGACCAGTATTGATCGATTGTCTTCTGTGCTCAGCCATCTCACCTCTATCATGTCTCCACTCTTCAGTCGCTCCTACCTTTGACTCTTCTGCCCTTCTTTCCCACTGCAAGGTTGCCCGGTCTCAGCTCATCCCCAATACCAGCTCTCTGCTCCCTTGTTCAGGCTGCAGAGTGCTTGGGGTGGATAGGCAGCATGGCAGTTATCTAAAGTTACATTCCTACAGTACAGACTTCTCATCTGAAGTCTGGTGTGTAAGCTCCCTTTGTAATCTGTGGGGAAAAATCATTCTCTTTTAGGGCATGAGTCAGCTGATCTGTTTTAGATCTCTATTTTAGGATGAGATGAAGCATGCCCTCAACGTTTCTCTTCTTCTGTGGTGATTTTAAAGGGAACCCAGGGTGACTTGCTCAGATGGAGATATCTGTGCTGTGACAGTCTATCTTTGGTCTGATGAATCGCAGCAATGAAGAGCAAGGGTGACTTCATCCATTATATATTCATTCTTTTGAGGGGATTCACTCAATCTCGGGTTCTGCTACCTGGCCAATACCCTGTTAGACTCTTGCACTGTTCCTCCTTGAGGTTCCCTTTCTTTGCTCTGCTTCTCACCCAGGACAGGGTCTTGCCTAATACTTCCAAGAGTTTAGGCACAAGACATATTGTCACCCTTCCCTACCTCTGTGCTTCCCTGCTCTCAATATGCCTCTCATTTTTTCTCCTCCATGGTCATCAAAGCAGGAGCTTCTCGACTGTCCCCACAATTGCCTCAGATATCTCACGCTGTCTCCTTTGTGCTCACTTTCATCCCGTCCCCTACTCTACCCTTACACCCTTAGTCTGGACTACTAATTTCTCCTCACAGTACAGTCACGCTTTAGGTTCTGTCATCTCCAAAACACCCTGAAACCCGTTTACCACCTCCGTTCCTGCCCCACCTTGCCTTCTTTCTTCCCGTCTAAGCTCACTGAACACACTGAATAACTGCTGCCGCAGATTCATAGCATAGTCCAGGGCTGGAAGGCACTTAGCAGATCCAACTACATCAGGTTGCTCAGGACTCCATCCAGTGAAGTTCTGAATATCTCCAAGGATGGACATACCAAACCTATCTTGGATTCTTCCAGTGTCCATCCCTTTCAATACCTAAGAAATGCTCATGCCAGAGTCCCTCGTGACTTCTTTAGAGTCAAATCTCAAAACCTTCATCCTCACCTTCCCTGACCTGTCAATCAATTCCAGAAGTTACACTGGTCTTCTTGAAGTCTTGTCATTCTCTGGCCATCTTCCTATTCCTCCAGTGGATCCTTCAGTATGGACTTTGGAGAATCATAGAATGCTTTGGGTTGGAAGGGACCTTTAGAGGTCACCCAGCCCAACCCCCCCTGCAGGAGCAGGGACATCTCCAACTAGATCAGGTTGCTCACAGCCCCGTCCAACCTGGCCTGGGATGGTCCCAGGGATGGGGCCTCCACCCCCTCTCTGGGCAACCCCTGCCAGGGTTTCACCACCCTCACTGCAAAGAATTTCTTGCTTAGATCCAGTCTAAACCTGCCCTGCTTCAGTTTAAAACCATCCCCCCTTGTCCTGTCACAGCTGGCCCTACTAAAAAGCTTGTCCCCCCCTTTCCTCTGGGCCCCCTTGAAGCCCTGAGCGGCCGCACTCAGCTCTGCCCGCAGCCTCCTCTTCTCCAGGCTGAACACCCCCAACTCTCCCAGCCTGGCCCCATAGCAGAGGGGCTCCAGCCCTTGGACCATCTCCATGGCCTCCTCTGGCCCCACTCCAACAGGTCCCTGTCTGTCCTGTGCAGGGGACCCCCGAGCTGGATGCAGGGCTCCGGGGGGGTCTCACCAGAGCACTCAGAATATTTCTCCTCTCACTCCCAG
>JADKXX010007922.1:0-20764 GCA_017310255.1 Butorides virescens | reverse complement strand
ATCAGTTCTCTGTAACTGCTAAGCATTTGAAGCCAAGTCCTGTAAATCCTCAACTCAATCTCTGAATGGCTCCTGCCAGCCCTCCTCTACTTGTCGTAGCAGACTATCACTCAGACCTTTCATTTGGGCCCCACCTTTGACTTTGGTCTTCCTCTTGGTCCCTTCACTCAAGCTAAATATCTGTTCAGTCCCTGGACTCCCTGCAATGACCTAGAAATCACAATATCTGGTGCTATCTGGATCAGTCCATTATTATTATTATTATTATTATTATTATTACTATTGTTCATTGATACTGTTATTTGGGTCCTGGCTGTAGTCCAACAAAGAACTGGTTCCCCTTGGACTTCAAGCTAAGAAACACAGCTCCAAGTCATTTCACAGAATCCCAGAATCCCAGCATGGCAGGGGTTGGCAGGGCCCTCCGGAGCTCACCCAGTGCCACCCCCCTGCCCAAGCAGGCTCACCCAGAGCAGGGGGCACAGGACAGCGTCCAGGCGGGGGTTGAAGATCTCCAGAGAAGGAGACTCCACAGCCCCCCTGGGCAGCCTGGGCCAGGGCTCCATCACCCTCACAGTCAACAAGTTCTTCCTCCCGTTCAACTGGAACCTCTTCTGCTTCAGTTTGTGCCCGTGGCCCCGTGTCCTGGCGCTGGGCACCACTGGGAAGAGTCTGGCTCCATCCTCGTGACACCCACCCTTGAGATATTTGTAGGTGTTGATGAGGTCCCCTCTCAGTCTTCTCTTCTCCAGGCTGAACAAGCCCAGCTCCCTCAGCCTTTGCTCGTAGGGGAGATTCTCCAGTCCCCCCATCATCCTTGTTGCCCTCCTCTGGACTCTCTCCAGTAGTTCCTCATCCATCTTGAACTGGGGAGCCCAGAATTTACTCTAAGCTGAAAAGAAAACAGGCACACAGGATGACCCCATTTTACTTGTCTACACGTGGGTGGCCGCTTGTACGACAGGCATCCAAGCTCCCATGTAGTCAATGGAGATCAGGCAACGGAGCCGAGGGAGTGATTCACATGCCCTAAAACGGGTGCTGATATTTGCTGTGCTCTTCTTTATACCATCTGAGCAGATCAGGTGTATGTGGGACCACAGACACAGAGCTTGTTCACATCAGCATAGAATTTCATCTACTTACTTGAAAAAGCCAAGTTTGTAATTGTCCTCTGCAGGTTCTGTTTGCTGAACCGAATCTCTGCAGTGGGTTCTTTCTCAGGTTTTAAGCTGTAATTTTTAGTTGCAAAGACAAAATGAAAACCCACAGTGCAGCCTTAGGAGGGGTCACACACCCACTTACATTGCAGAGGGTCATCATCTCCTCATTTATATCCCTGAAATCCTGGCACAGAAATTAGACGTATAGGCCATCCCCACCTATTGACCCTCACATTCCTGGTGAATCACTTTGTCTGTGCTACTTCAACCTTTTCACCTTCTCCCCCGCTCCCTTCAGTATAGAAACAAATCTAAAATGGTGATGGATTTTAAAAGTGCATTTTATTCCCTTTCATGCCTGCTCGGATGTTGCCAGGCTGGTATTTCACACACACGCGCGTTGTCAGAGCCTGTTACCAAGAAAGCATGATGTTGACTTTTGTCTGGCGGGTCACTTCTAGTGTGGGGGTTTATGAATCAACACTTGCGAGGTGTAAGATGTCCATCCTAATTCCTTGAGCTACCTCAGACATCGATGAGCCTGGCTTCCTTGGAAACAAGGCTTAGGTGACTATGCGTGCATCCATCTGTCTGTTCATCTTCCTAATTTTAAAGGAATAATGTAATAACTGGCTGATAGCCACTGGGCAGCTTCAACCAAATGTTGTGAATGTCCCAAGCTTGGAAGGAATTTTATAAAGCCTGTTAATTAGAGCCTTATGAGACACCAGGGGACCCAATTAAGAGCTACAGCTCTGTAGGACATCAGGCTTCACTGGTTCTACTCATCACTGCCCACCTTGTTCACTTACATGGTTCATCACACTTTGTGGGCAAAGCTTACCATGTGCGGAGGCCTGGCTTTCCCAGTACTATGCTCAAGTTAAACCTGGGTTAGCCTGAGTTACCTGTCGGCAAAGAAGTCAAGCAATAGTCTGTGCCCCCCTCACTCTCGCCCCCATCTGCAGCTAGCACACGTTTCTCTATGCTGAGTGTTGGGTCCAACCCCTCTCCAGAAAGAACCTTTGGGAAGGACCATGTTCCAGTTCATGCTCTCCAAGCAGAGTATGAAGCCAAATAGATGGCCACCAGCCTCCTCAGCAGACACCCCAAACCGGGCTCATCCCAAGCTGGAACAGACGTTCAGCCCAAGTGCTGTGGTTTAACCCCAGCTGGCAACTCAGCTCACTCCCCCCCTCGGTGGGATGGGAGAAAGAATCAGAAGAGTAAAAGTAAGAAAACTCCTGAGTTGAGATAAAGAGAGTTTAAAGGTAAAGCAAAAGCCACACGTGCAAGCAAATCAAAACAAGGAATTAATTCCCTGATTCCCATGGGCAGGCGGGTGCTCAGCCATCCCCAGGACAGCAGGGCTCCATCACACGTGACGGTGACTTGGGAGGACAAACACCATCACTCCAAATGTCCCCCCCTTCCTTCTTCTTCCCCAGCTTTATGTGCTGAGTGTGACATCATACGGCGTGGAAGCTCCCTTTGGTCAGTTGGGGTCAGCTGTCCCAGCTGTGTCCCCTCCCAACTCCTTGTGCCCCCCAGCTGCTCACTGGTGGGGTGGGGTGAGGAACAGAAAAGGCCTTGGCTGTGTGTAAGCCCTGCTCAGCAGGAACGAAACCATCCCGGTGTTATCACCACTGTTTTCAGCACAAATCCAAACCATAGCCCCATAGCAGCTCCTGTGAAGAAATTTAACTCTATCCCAGCCAAAACCAGCACACTAAGCTACAGCCCACAATGGGTAAGGAAGAGGTGGGAGAACTTGGCCCACGTAAGGCTGGTTTTGAGCCTGCTTCAGCATCTGGTGCAGAGGGTTTGGTGCCCTCCAGTTGCCTGCAGAACTGTCCGATTGAAGAGGGCAGAATCTCCTCATGGATTTAGATTCAGAAATGCTGAGGATGCAGGGTAACCCAGCTGAGGGCACCGATGTCTTGAGCAAGACACATTCCTCTTTGTCACCTTGCCTTTGTTAGAGATACCCTTCCCCTGAGCTCAAACGCAGGCGACCGCCCTGTCCCATCCATGACCTGCCTGTACTGCCACTGCTCTCATCTTCCAGAGGATTCTTTATTTGAGAAGTTACCCTTTCCACCTCCATCTCCTTCTCAGCTTCTCTTCCATTACATTACCCTTTTCCCTATTTGGTTCTCGTTTCTCCTTGACATGCCCACGATATGCCAACACTAACTTCTTGATCTTTCACAGTGACTAACGCTTCCGTTTTGCCAACCGTTCTGAATCATTCTGGCTGGTTCAGCACATATCCACAGAACTGACACGCATCATTATTCTTGGACGCAAAGTTATATGAAGGAACTGCGTCCCCTCAGGTTGCTTTTCTAGTTGCTGTTTTTGGCTACAGGATCACCCGGAATTTGCATGCAAAAAAAATATGGTAGCCTATGCGTTGTGGGTGTGTTACAGTTTTCAGTAATTTTACCAGCATGGTTTCTGTATCTTTCCATCTGTGAAGCAAGATGCCCTTGGCTTGCATGTTTGTCATCCACTCTACTAAGATTTTAGAAGCTCCTTTGAAAATCCGTGCAGCCCAAGTCCAAGCTTTGCTATTGCAAAGCCAAACCTGCCATGGCTGACCACAAGACCTCTAGAAGATCCTGGAACCCCACTTTTCTTCACTGAAAGGGTTGTCAGGCTCTGGGATGGGCTGCCCAAGGAGGTGGTCGAGTCCCCATCCCTGGAGGTATTTAGAAGAAGGATGGATGAGGTGCTTAGGGACAGGGTTTAGTGGTGGGATGGCAGGGTTAGGTTAAAGGTTGGACTCGATGATCTTAAAGGTCTTTTCCAACCAAAGTGATTCTGTGATTCCTTGGGTAGAGAAGACAAATGCTTTTTGGGCTCATTCGCTGCTGAAACAGAGCTCAATGAGAAGGGCCAAAACGTCCATATTTTTGACTTTGGGGCAGGGCAATCCTCAGGAAGCAAGAGGCAAGACTCAGCACAGCGCAGGCAAGTAGGAATTGCGCTTGTGTGATAACATTTTGCCAAGGACAACCTCGCCGGTACGGAAGCCGAATGTTTAAAATGAGTTTTGTTTCATGGATGCAAAGCTAAAGAAACTCTTGCTGTAGATGGCATGTACAGTCCGTTGCTGGTTCCTTTTGCTCCAGCCGCTCGCTTCATTAAGGCAGCCCGGTTTTTCCCATCCCCAACGCCTGCTTTCGGTTGCTCAGAACTTTTGCCAAACTGTAATTGTTTGGACAAGAATTTTCTGGGACAAATATGTCTCCAGCTGAGATTTTGTGTAAAGTTTCAGATGAAACAGTTCTGTGGTTTTCAGGAATGGGGCGGGGGGGAGGAGGGGGGGTGAGAAAAATATGTTGTTTTGCCAGATTAGAAAATGTTTTGTAAATGTGTTATAAAATTATCGAGGAGATGCCTGTCCCAGGAAAACCCACCTGAATGTGCTTATTTCACCTTTGATAAATCTGGCTTTTTTTTCCTTGCGCGCAATGAGATTTATGGCAAATTTACAGGCATGTTCTGTGAACATGGGAGGGTCTATCTCACCCCTCCACAGCTCCTAAATGTGAAGGGCACGTGCTCTGCTGCCTGCTCCTACAGCACTTGGGATGTACGTTAGGAAGACAGGAGCTCGGGAGAACTTCCTTGGTCAGGGCCAAGTATGATATGGGCAAGAGCTGCTGTGATAGCAGGAGTCTGTCTGCCTCTCCCCAAGGCACCATGGAGGGGTGAGGTACCTGCCTCTGCTACAGGAGGACCAAAGGGGTAGGGAGAAAAGGAGATTGGGGAAAGGAAAGAGAGGGAAGATGAGCTGGGCAGAAATGGAGTAGGTAATAGAAGAGACCAGGGCAAGGCTTAAACCTTGGCATTTGGTGTCCTGACAGAACCCTGCTTGAGCTCTACCTGCCATGCCAGGAGGGCACACGACTTCTGCAGACCATCCGTCATCTCTGGAGGTGTCAGGGGACACCTCAACTGACTCCAAACACCAACGTTTGGGCAGCTCAGTCCTTCTCTAGGAGCAAACAGCTCAGGTGCGTGAGGCGGAAAGGAGGTACGCCTCGCTGTACCCTTACCCTTGGCGTAGATGGTTTAGTGATGGAACAGCAGTGTTAGGTTAATGGTTGGACTTGGTGATCTTCAAGGTCTTTTCCAACCTAAACAATTCTATGATTCTATGATTCCAGACCATTTTGGGACCGGGACCTCAAGGCATGCTGTACCACGCTCCTGCAGTTTTGACATAGTCTGGTGTCACCCTGCACCAGACCGCACGGGCAACCATATTTCTGGCGTTCCCAGTTTGGGACAATCTGTTCTCCACGGTCACGTGCATGCCGTAAGTAGACAGCGTTTGCATTACTGGAGGAAATATCTCTGTGAATGGTGGGATAACAGGATTAAAGGTATTTAAGGTATGCATTGCCTATTTTTCCTTCCAAATTACCCTGATCTAACAAGTGCTGGGGGTACTAATGAAGAGCAAATCCAGACGTTCTGGCAAAGGGCACGATAGGATTTTGAACATCCCTCAGGAGTTAAAGCCTCGGCTTTCAGTTTTCTCTGGAAGAGTAATTCAACACCAGCCAATTCCATGAGTCAGCTCCTGGGTTAGTGTCATTTGGTTGGCTCCAGGGACTGGCTTGGCCCCGTGATTCGATGGGAATCGAAATGCAATGCCTGTTTTTCATGAACTTAAACATGACAAAGGGGAAAGTGAAACCTGACGGTCGGAAATAAACCTTCCGGGCTCGGTTCAGGCAAGAGCCTGGCATTTGCAACACACCGCGGTATTTTATTTAACACATGAGAAAAGTATCAAATATTATTCATCACCTTATTCCGTAACTGCAGAGGAAGCTGGAGCCACGAGAGGTTGTAATCACCAAAGAGAAGGAGGAGAAAGTGCCGAAGCACCGTTACTGATGCAATGAACCTTCAAAGCGTTTCACCCCGGGAAAGTCACCGCGGTGCCAATGAAACGTGGCCTCATTTCATCGCCTGGAAACAACAGACATGCTTCTTCCTCTGCAACGTTTGAGCTTCCAGGTGCTTTGTGGTTTTTAGACTTTTTACTATCACCAACTGAATCTGAAGTCTAAAAAGAAGGGAGGAAAAAAAGAAGAAAATGCCATGTGGAAGTTAAAATAGAGAATGTTAGCGTGTTCTGTACCAAAACTGGTTGCGTTTCAGAGCTAAGAGTAAATACTCATGGTCATATCCAGACCCTAAGGACAGCTGGATTATGCCTAGGACAAATCAAGAAAAAGGTGTTTCCTGAGAAATCAGCTTTATTTATTCCATCGGGACAGGAGGGAAGGAAAATTCAGACCAACCAGTCACAAAACAAAACTGTCCATAGCATCAAATGTCTCTGTGTGCATAAAGTCCGGCGTAGGGTGGAAACCTACCAGAAATGTTGGTACCCTTGAAGTCAACAGCAAAATTCCCACCGGCAGGTTCCTGCAGAAGCCGGCTCTCACTCCTCGAGTCCCGTTAGTTACAGCTCTGCAGGTGACTGGCGGCGTGCATGACCTTGGGCAGAGGATTTTCACCGCGTAGTCCCTTCTCAAACCCCTCTCAAGCATTAATGAATTAAATCTCACAACGTTCCCCTTGCATCGGGTCATCATTGCTATGATGGCAAATGCCTCCGATGACAACGGCTCCATCCTCTCTACATTCCAGTAAGCAGTTACATTTCCCAGCCTGGTCTCAAAGGGAGTGCAGGGCTGTAGCTCCGCTCTTCCCTCCTGCTTGGTTTTATTAACACAGGAAACAACAAGCAAATAAATCTTCCTGAGTTTGGCTCCTCTCTGAGTTAGCACAGGTTGGGAGCTGGGCTGGGGACCGTTCCCAGGAGGCAGCTTGCAGGAAGACCCCCTGTTTTGAAGGGGAAGGGCTTTATTAACCAGCTGGCCTTGATGCCCAAGTTCCCGGGCATGTTTAATTCACCGATGTGCATCATCTAGGGACATGGTTTAGTGGTTAGGGACATGGTTTAGTGGTGGGATGGTAGGGTTAGGTTAAAGGTTGGACTCGATGATCTTAAAGGTCTTTTCCAACCAAAGTGATTCAGTGATTCTATGATTCTATAATTCTATTCTATGCGAGTCATCTCCGGAGTCCCCGAGCCTCAGCCAGTTGGACCGGGTAGCCTCATGGCTTGTGGAGCACCTACTGCATTTCCTCTCCATAGGCGACCAGGTCACGGAGGGGAGGGATGGAGGGATGATATATAACCAGGTCTCTTCCCATCAGGGAGCTGAGGCATGATCCAGGCACAAAATAAGCCTAGTCTAATTAGCAGAGACTGGAAGGAGTTAGGTCCTGACCTGCTGGGAGAGGGATGCACCCCAGCTAACTTTGGGCGATTAAAGGGGAGCTCAATTCCCACCACACAGCTGGTAGGAAAAGCTGATAATTCCAGGTGGCAATTCAAAGTGCCCAGATTTGCAACTGAACTCACTGAATATTTTTTTTTATTATCATGGGATCCTGATCCGTCTCCCCACACCTAAACTGAGCAGTCAGAGCTCTGCAGGTCAGCAGTCCTTTCTGGTGTACCCAGCTCAGGGGATGAAAAGGAGAAGAGGGGAAGGGCAGCGCATGCCCAGGGTTCGCCTTGATTTGGAGCTGGGATGGACCCAGAGAGTGGGAGAGACCGGACTCAGGACTTCCAGAGGATTTCCCAGTTAAAATATAACCTGGGTTAAGCACGTAGGTACTGTCTAACCTAGATTCTTGCAATCACAGCGGTAAGAGACAAGTGTGAGCACTGCCTCGAGAACCCGAAGCAGAAAGCAAATTTAAAAAAAGACAAAATCAAAATCTCTATACACAGATCTAGCAATCTGGGGAGTCACCTTTGTGTTTCCCGAATGCTTTGGGTCCTCGGTTCTGACCGCATCCTCTTCTCTGGGTATTTTTCCTGGCTGTATGGGAAAAAAAATCTTTATTCTTCACAGGAAATCATTGATTTGGTGATTTTTCCCAGGCAGAGGTTTAAAGGGCCAGCACTGAAGGAGGCGATCTAGCTGTAGAAATGTCTTCACTCGGGAACATCGCTTTTTATTTTTATTTATCTATTGTCCCACAGTTCCTTGAAGCAGACTCAGCTCCTTCTTCTGCTTATTTTTAGTGGCGAACTGGAGCAGTGAAGGAGAAACGGGTGCGAGCTGAGCATGCATCTGTCATCACTAGCTGTCACAACACCAGAAACGCCGTGTCCGGCCCTTGCCTTGCACCCGGAGGCGTCTCCAGTGATTACATCCCGCTTTCCTTTAAAAAAAAAACAAAACAAAACAAGGAGAGCTCAAACAACGAAGTTTACAACATCAGCAGGCTACAGGATTATTCTTGCCGTCATTAAATTAGCATCAGGTTCTCTTGTCAGGGGTTTCTATGGAGACATCGCACTGTCCTGGCAGGCAGTTTATACTTCGTGCCAGTTATATTTATTTGTATCTGTCAGTGAGCCAAAGTGGGCCAAGCCCCGCTCTGGCCATTTGGAGGAAGGCAGGATTCCCACTGGCTCCCTCCGGCAGAGCTCTGGGCGCCAAGCGAGGAGGCACGCCGCTCTTTTCTACCAACACTTTCTTGTAGGGTTTATTTAATTCTTTGCAGCTTTTGGCCAAGTCTTCTGCAAAGAGAGGAGAGTCCTGGAAGAACATCTGGCTGCAAGCCTGTCCCGTAGCCGAGTTACGTTTGCTGGATGCGTTGGACCTGCGGGAATAAGGGATGCCACAGAGCCCGTGGCACTGGATGAGTTGTTTGGGATGGTTGGCCACATCCCATAGACTGCAAGTGGGGTGTCCCTGCTCCAAGACAACCTACGGGCTTTGTGAACGGCACACGCTGTTAGCGACTAGCTTTAGCAGGGGGGTTGGACTAGATGATCTTCCGAGGTCCCTTCCAACCCTTGTGATTCTGTGATTCTGTGATTCTGTGACTGCCTGCAAACCACCGTGTTTGGATCACCGTTTGGGATGGCAGGGTTATGTTAATGGTTATGTTAATGGTTGGACTTGATGATCTCAAAAGTCTTTTCCAACCTAGATGATTCTATGATTCTATGTGTTACACCCCCGTTTTAGATCACCAGTAGTTTCTCAACTACAGCGCTTATTTATGGATGTAAACTGCATAACCAATGCTAATGGCTGTAGTCATTAACTGAGGTGGGCTTCCACGCAAATGAGCTGCCATCAACGAGTCCCAGCTGGCCTCACCGGCTCTAGGAGATGATGGGAACAGGACAAGCACTAAGGAAGGCTTGGGGACCAAGAGGGAGCTGAAAGGTGCCATGAAATCAGTAGCTGGTGGCTAAAGTAGAGAGTTCAGACCAGAGAAGACTTGTTCATCATGTGAACCTGCAGAGTCCGGGGTGTCCTGGGGCCTCCGTTAAATGGACTGCTCCGTTCCCTGCAGCTTCTGGACGGAGACTGCAGGCGTATTTACTGATGTAAATGCTTGGGTGCACGGGACTGACAGATGCTGTTGTCTTCTGCCTGTCCATCTCCCCACCCTGCTGCTGGAAAATGCAAAAGCCTTCTTCCAGACGAGGGGAATGAGCAGGGGATAGAGGCAGAGGTGGACACAAGCCAAGGAGTCAGGGGAGATCCGTCAGGAGCACAACCAGTGGACAGAAGCAATATCCAGAGTCCAGGACATGAGTCACCTTGCGAGAAGCTCTCCACGGTGTCCTCATCCTCCAGGCTCCTGCGTCAAGGTGGGACGTTCAGCACTGCTTGAATCCCTCTTCCAGCAGATCCAGGGAAATGAAAAGACCCTTCTGTTAACTTCAGAGAGGAGCTGAAATCAAAGGCATGAACACGAGTAAATGCTCCGCTGATGTGCAGTGTCATGGTGATTCCTATGTTTATAGGAAAGTCTCAACCCTTGTCCCTCACTTTCCAGCTCAGACAAATGCTCCAATACGGCTTCCTCGCCACATGATTTAATGATCTGTTCCCAGTTCCAGCTGATCCTAGTAAAAAGGTGATGCATGGCCCAGAAAAGCATGGGCCAGCCACTGGCATGGTGTTCTCATCTGTACTCTGCACCCATAAATGTCCAGGTTCCTCTAGAAGGAGCTGCTCTGGCCTGCACCCTGTGCCCGAGGCTCCGCTCTGAACCTGATCAAGAGGGGATGCAACGAACCTTGCCCATGTTGGACTCATGCAGAAACAGTGTTGACCCAGATGTGTGTGTGAGTGCAAATATAGCTGGGTGCCATGCAGGCGATTTATTCCCCTCGGCACACTCCGGTACACCTTAGCCACTGTAGTCCATGTTGTTCCCTGAAGGCCAAACCTTGGACTGCAGATTCATCCTCTTCTCAGGAACAAACAAACAGGACTCAAACACATTGCCAAACTGGATGATGGACCAAAGTCCAGATGCTGCCAAGTGGCCTGACCTTGGCATGAGGTGCTGGACTGTCACGAAACAACCCAGGAAGGGGTCTCCCACGCCACAGCAATGGGGTGATGGCCTGGAGCAGGGACGCAGGGCTGGTTGCGTTGAGTCAAGCCAAAGACCAATCCAGCCACGTTCTTTATCCCCTTGATGGTGGCCACTGATGGATGCCTGCAGGAAGGTAGGGGGCATCCATCTGCACTCCTATGCCCTTGGTATGCCCTTCCAGGTCCTGGCAATCCACAGCAATTGGCTGCAAAAATGCAGCTTGAGACATTTTAAGAGTAGGTAAAATCAGCGTTCTCCCACGGTATTTTGGGGTAAAAAATGCACTCTGGCATTAAAAAATGATCCGAGGGCTGGAGCCCCTCTGCTATGGGGCCAGGCTGGGAGAGTTGGGGGTGTTCAGCCTGGAGAAGAGGAGGCTGCGGGCAGAGCTGAGTGCGGCCGGTCAGGGCTTCAAGGGGGCCCAGAGGAAAGGGGGGGACAAGCTTTTTAGTAGGGCCAGCTGGGACAGGACAAGGGAGGATGGTTTTAAACTGAAGCAGGGGAGGTTTAGACTGGATCTAAGCAAGAAATTCTTTACAAGTGGTAAAAAACTGGAACAGGTTGCCCAGAGAGGTGGTGGAGGCCCCATCCCTGGGACCATTCCAGGCCAGGTTGGACGGGGCTGTGAGCAACCTGATGTGGTTCAAGGTGTCCCTGCTCCTGCAGGGGGGTTGGGCTGGGTGACCTCTAGGGGTCCCTTCCCACCCAAAACATTCCATGATTCTATGATATACATGTGAGAGTGACACTTTTCCCATTTACGCCTGCGTTGAGCAGCCGGATTCCTGCAAGCGAGGTGGCAAATTCTGCCCCTCTCATAGCTGAACTCCATAATAGATATCACTTGTATCAATCTACATACCATACCGTATTTAATAATTTTCCTAATTATATGCCGAGAGACCAGAGCAGTTAATTTGAAGAGTTCCATGAGTTTCCACGCACTTCCAACCTTTGGCATGAATATCGCTAAGTTTTATTAACATAATTAATACTAACGGCAAAAAAAAGGACTGCTCTCATTTCACTCTTGTATTTTGGATATGAGTCGAGATCACGATACTGTAACCACAAGCAACAAATCAGAACTTGATAGATGGATTTGCCTTCGTTAGCAGCTGACGGTGACAGCCTTTAAATTTACTTGGGAGGAAGAATTGATGGCTTAGAAAGCCGACTTCGGAGGCTGATGGTTTTATTACATGGAGAGGGGAGTTAATAAATCTTCGTGCTGCTCTGATTAATGATTCTGGAGAGTGTCTCTCTGGATTCTTGGAAACTTTCCTGAAAAGGAGCAGTGAGCTGGGAAAGGAAGCAAATAACACTCACAAATGAAAAGCTGTCGGATAAATTAATCTCCGAGCCGGCACTGGGCCAGGTGTGTGTTCCCCTCCCCTCTTTGCAATCAGAGGGGTAAGAAATTGAGCATGGTTCATGGGCAGGAGGTGGTTAGAAAAGTAACACAGGCTGCAGGGAGCATGGATTTATAGATCATAGAATCATGGAATTGTTTTGGTTGGAAAAGCCCTTGAAGCTCATCAAGCCCAACCGTTCCCCTACCCCTGCCATCCCACCCCCAAACCCTGGCCCTCAGCACCGCCTCTGCCCGGCTGTTAAATCCCCCCAGGGCTGGGGACTCGACCCCTTCCCTGGGCAGCCCCTTCCAGCCCCTGACAGCCCTTTGGGGAAGGAATTGTTCCCCAGGCCCAACCTCACCCTGCCCTGGCACAACTTGAGGCCGTTGCCCCTCGTCCCATCGCCCCTTCCCTGGGAGCAGAGCCCGACCCCCCCGGCTCCCCCCTCCTCTCAGGCAGTTGTAGGGAGCGATGAGGGCTCCCCTCAGCCTCCTCTGCTCCAGGCTGAACCCCCCCAGCTCCCCCAGCTGCTCCCCAGCAGCCTGGGGCTCCAGACCCCTCCCCAGCTCCGCTGCCCTTCTCTGGACACGCTCCAGCCCCCCCAGGTCCTTCTGGGAGGGAGGGGCCCAACCCTGACTCCAGCATTCGAGGGGCGGCCCCCCCAGTGCCCAGCACCGGGGCACGGTCCCTGCCCTGCAATCTCTGCAGCAGGCTCTCTGCAACGTCCTTGGTCAATTCACTTAGTTCGCACCGGTGGGTACAAACCCAGCCCTTTTAACCCCAAATCTCTTGAGGAAGCCCCCTGCCCAATCCCAGGGTCGAGCCCAGTTCCCAGTAATCCCTGTGGACATTGGGAAACTGGGTCTCGAAACCATCTGGGTGCCTGGGGAGGGAGGGATGGGTGGAGGCGAGGCAACCTGGGAGCTTTTTTCTTTTTCCTGGGCAAGGAAAGGCACTGCTCCCTCTCCAGCCAGCTTCGCTTTTCTTACCTCTCCTTCTCGAAAGGGATTTTATTCCAATGGTTTGTTAATGAGCGCCTTTATCTGATGGCAAGGCAGCTCTCTTTCGGGTTGACGCCACCGGCGCTAAAGGGGCCAACATTCGTTTGCATCTCATTTGGGGCACGCGTCCCCAGCACGCCTCCGCTGCTGGGTGCTGGGCGAGTCCCTGCCTGCCCTAACGAAACCTGCACGGGAGCGTGGGGAGCCCAGCCCACGGGGCCTAGAGAAGACAAAAACCCCTCCTGGGCTTCATCTGCCATGGAGATTGGGGTGTCCTGCAGCTTAATGAGGACAGACCCTAACGATGCTCATTTCGGAGCTCAGGCTCCTGTTCAAACCCCCCCCCCCCCCCCCGCCCTGGGAACTCAAAAACAAAAGTGCAAATATTCTACTTCAGGCTTTTTCTAAATAAAACAATCAGATAATTTGGTTTAAAGAATGCTTTATTTAAAAATATCCATATTTTTTTTTTAGAGGTGATTAAAAGCAGTGTGAGAATGAGTGGAGAAAGACTTATTTGGGGCTCCGTGAATCATTTCATTCAAACTGGAAGGCAAGCTTGCTTGGAAATGTTTGCAGCTTCCCAGTCAATACATGCAGGCAGGCAGCCTCTTGGAAAAAAAAAAAAATGTGAATTGGGAAAGAAGTTGAGAAAATTGCCCCCTCCTGCTTTATTACTTTATTACAGCCAAATACACTGTGTTCCTGACAGCCCCATCCTCAGCCCTGGGCTGATACTGAGCCCAATTAATCTCCCTGCCCCTGCCCAATGCGTGCGAGAGCACACGCTAAAAATATTGGCATTGGGCCGCGTGATGAAGGAGAGAACAGAAAATACCACTCCTGCTCTCCGCCGGCTTCTCCGAGAGCTCACGGCGTTAGCACGTTGCCTTTAGTATTGGGCTTGATTTTGTTATTCGGGGGGCAGGGGGGGGAGATGAGATGATTTCTGACTAGAGCCTATTTTTAGGAGGCGATGCGATGGCAGGCGCTGCGGCGACCTCTCCGCTTTGGCAAGCTGCTCTGCTGTCCCCGTACGCAGTCGCTGCCAGGCTGTAATTCCCCTCGGCTAAACTGCCGGGAGCAGCCAAAGCATCCAAATCTGAGGGATTTTACCCCCAAAGCTCAGCTGCCACTGAGAAAAAAAAAAAAAAGCAAGGATGCTGGAGAAGCGATCTGTAAATGTTAAGGGCGGGAAGAGCTGCGGTTGTTAGCTGAGCGCCTGGAGAACACGGTGATGTGCAGCAACATAAAACCTGGAGCGAGATAGCCATCCGCCCCAGGCTCTGAAATTCCAGCCAGCGATGCTTCCCTCGTGCCCGGTAATTAAAAAAAAAAAAAAAAAAAAAATTAAAAAGCCCCTTTTGGCAGGCATTTCGTAGAGCTTCACGTGTTGCTTAAATCTGCGGAGGCCGCCTGGGCACGCCTGAGGAAGGATGCTCTTTGGGAAAGGTCCTCAGAGCATCCCTTCCCCAGCGCCCCGGGGCTGGCAGCCCGGCCGGGAGGTGGTGGTGATCTCCTTCTCGGCCTCTCCGGGTTGTCTTCTCTATCACAGGAGCATCCTCTCCACGGCACCAGGAATAGGTACGCGGCGGAGACGGCACCGCTGGTCGCGTGCCAGTTGCCATGGAAATGCAGAGCGATGTATTCTAGAAGTTTTCCCGGAAGGGGAGATGGCTGGAGCGATCTCGGAGGGGGAGACGGGAGGGCAAAGGGATGAGATCCAGCGGCTGGCCTGTGACCCAGCAACAAACCATCTTCCAGTGGCCATAGAATCATAGAATGGTTTGGGTGGGAAGGGACCCCTAGAGGTCCCCCAGCCCAACCCCCCTGCAGGAGCAGGGACACCTTGAACCACATCAGGTTGCTCACAGCCCCGTCCAACCTGGCCTGGAATGGTCCCAGGGATGGGGCCTCCACCCCCTCTCTGGGCAACCCCTGCCAGGGTTTCACCACCCTCACTGCAAAGAATTTCTTCCTTAGATCCAGTCTAAACCTACCCTGCTTCAGTTTAAAGCCATCCCCCCTTGTCCTGTCCCAGCTGGCCCTGCTAAAAAACTTGTCCCCCCCTTTCCTCTGGGCCCCCTTGAAGCCCTGACCGGCCGCACTCAGCTCTGCCCACAGCCTCCTCTTCTCCAGGCTGAACACCCCCAACTCTCCCAGCCTGGCCCCAGAGCAGAGGGGCTCCAGCCCTCGGATCATTTTTGTAGCCCTCCTCTGGCCATCCCAGGAGGAATTGCTGCTCCATCACATCGTGCCATCCACGCTGCCCCCCCCCAGTGCAGTCCCCTGCTAGCTTCAAGATTTTGGGATGCCGCTCCCTTCTCCATCTCAGAGGCCTGGTGGAGGGAGCTTTAGGGTCGTTTATAAAAAATCTGGGCTTTGCGGTTTGGTTTTGGTGTGGGTTTTAGTGGGGGTGGTTCAGAGGAGCTGCTATGCATCCAGAAGATGGGAGTCACAAAAGGTAATGATTCACATGGAGCATGGGGTGGTACCGGCATCTTGCGAGCATCGGTGCTCGTAGGGCAGCTGCCCCTTTGGGTGCCCACCTCTGCCCTTGCCCCTAACACCATGGGGGAAAGCAACAGCACTTTGGGGGGATTTCATTAAAATACCCAATTCCGTCTGCTGCCCAGCCCCATCTGCAGAGCAAACCCAAACGACCAAGCAGAAAATCCAAGGGACATGGTTGGCCATGAGAGATGGAAATGCTGGAGAGCCAGGGGAGGTGGGCAGTGCTGCAGGGCTGCTGCCTTTTCCCCAGCTTCCAGGAGAAAACCACTTGGGAATCACAGAAGCATCATCTTGAATATTGAAGACCAGCGGCTCGCAATCATAGAATCATAGAATCATGGAATCATAGAATCATAGAATTATAGAATCATAGAATCATGGAATCATAGAATCATAGGATCATAGAATCATCATAGAATCATAGAATCATAGAATTATAGAATCATAGAATGTTTTGGGTTGGAAGGGACCCCTAGAGGTCATCTAGTCCAACCCCAACAGAGCCACCTTCTTGCCCGTAAGAGAAGCCCTTGGAAGGGGTTAGCGTTACCAGCAGGGAATTTCCCAGCTATACCCATCGCCACCGAGAGGTTTTGAGCACCAGGAGGAGGGGATTCATCGCCCCGTGTGAGCAGCCGGCAGATTTATCGCATGCACCCCCCTTTGCTTGGAGGTTCTTCTGAAGCTGCAAGCGTGGAGGCGGCGGGCACACTCCAAACTAACAGAAAAAGAGATTTTTTCACCTAAAACTCAGCTCGTCTCAGAGCACAGAGGATTCTAAGCGTTCAAAAGAGGAATCAGACAGTAGAAAAAAATCACTGAGGATTATTAAATATAGGGCATCAGGTCGAACACAGAAGATACATGAGCCACGAATGCTTGGGGCTTGGGGAAGACACATGGAAATTACACTTCTC
This sequence comes from Butorides virescens, assembly GCA_017310255.1. Classification (NCBI taxonomy): domain Eukaryota; kingdom Metazoa; phylum Chordata; class Aves; order Pelecaniformes; family Ardeidae; genus Butorides; species Butorides virescens. The sequence goes on along the minus strand of JADKXX010007922.1, from coordinate 4,355 downwards.
CCCAAATATCTGTCGGGTTTGGGCATGCGGGCCCAAGTTTGGCTGCCAAAGCAGTGCTGCCATGAACCAATACTCAGCCCAGCCCTTTGGAAAAATGAATTCCAGCCTGAGATCGGTGCTGCCCATCTCTGCCCTGGCCAGGGGCTCTGGGGCTGCCTCCTCATGCCTGGCCTGCGTGCTGCGGTGGGGAAGGTGCTCCCCAGACCTTCCCCCAGCTCCGTGCTGGCGTGTGGCAAGGCAAGGCAGGAGGACGAGGACATTTTGCCTCCTTTCCACAGCAGCTTCTCCCTTAAACAGGGCTGGGAGTCCCAGGAGCATCCAACCCCCTGTCAAAATCTCCCCAGACTGTAGGGAAGACCCCAGACCGAGCCTCAGAGATGAAAGTTAGGGGCGAAAACAGTGGACAAAACCAAGAATTAAGGCTTGGTTTCCATGCTATAACCCCAACTGGGAGCACAGACTGGGCAACTGGAGGGAAAGGAAGGCTGGTGTGCCATTGCAACGGGCTGCATGCGGCGTGGTGGGACGGTCATAGAATCATAGAATCATAGAATGTTTTGGGTTGGAAGGGACCACTAGAGGTCATCGAGTCCAACCCCCCTGCAGTCAGCAGGGACACTGCTAACTAGATCAGGCTGCTCAGAGCCCCATCCAACCTGGCCTGGAATGTTCCCAGGGATGGGGCCTCCACTACCTCTCTGGGCAACCTGTTCCAGTGTTTTACCACCCTCATTGTAAAGAATTTCTTCCTTATATCTAGCCTAAACCTACCCTGGTTTAGTTTAAAACCATTACCCCTTGTCCTAACACAGCTGGCCCTACTAAAAAGATTTTCCCCATCTTTCCTATGGGCCCCCTTTAGGTATTGAAAGGCCGCAATCAGGTCTCCCCGCAGCCTCCTCTTCTCCAGACTGAACAAGCCCAACTCTCTCAGCCTGTCCTCATAGGAGAGGGGCTCCAGCCCTCGGATCATTTTTGTAGCCCTCTTCTGAACCCGCTCCAACAGTTCCATGTCCTTCTTGTGCTGTCAGGAGAAAGGTGGCCCCTGGGACCAAGCTGGCCCCCGGCTCTGCAGGGGAAACATCTGGGTGGACCAGCAGGAGCCAGCGAGGAGCTGGCCAAGCAAGCGCTCGCCCTGGCTGGCGGAGGTGGGCAAGCGCCCGGGCACGGTGGCTTGTGCCAGGCGGTTCCAGATGGCGGGGGACTGGGGGAGCCCCGGGCTGGCAGCCTGCGCGCTGCAGCACGCTTGGGGGGGGGGGGCTGCAGTCCTGGGCGAGCTTGGGGCTGAGCAACCTGGGCCCTGCCAGAAAGCTCAGAGACGCCTTGCGGGCTCCCAGCATCACTGGAGCAAACCCCCTCCTTCCTTTGGGGTCGTCATTCGCTGCCCCAGGGGTGCTCCCACCCTACAGAGGGCGCGCGGGGGCAGCAGGAGCCCCAAACCCTTCTGCTTGGGTGAAGCTTTGCTGCCGAGGTGCCCGGCGGACACCTCTTCAGCTCTTAAAAGACCTTAAGCAAAGCTTCCCGCAGCATCTCAGGGACGACTGAAAGAGAGAAGGGATCCAAAAACCGGGGGCAGATCCTGAGCTCCGGTACCTCCCCGAGGTGCCCGCGTGCGGCGGGGGGGGGACCTGGCCGCTGCAGGGATTTCCTCCCCGTATTTTTATGACGACACGTTTCACCCCAGGAAGGCTATCCCGCCTCCTCGCCGGCCAAGTGCCCCTTCTGGGAAGGGAAAAGCTGTGCCAGCACCCGGTCCCGGAGCTTGGCTTAAGTCATGGTCACGTTTTCCCATTACCTCATGCGTGGTGTCACCGCCACAGGCAGAGCTAACACAGCCACGCTCCTCCCGTGGAAACTGCCATCCAAGAGGATCACTCTACACTGGTTTTTCTAATAGAAGTGGGTCTCTATTTATCACAGGCTTAAAAGAAAAAAAGCATTCATCCAGAGGAAGAGGGCACATTAGGCAGCCCCCTATTCAGCCACCCCTGTAGAGTCCTCGGCGCTCTCCCAGGCCGGACGAGGTGGGTATAAACCACGCAATGACAGTTTATTTATCTTGTCTGGGGAACTGAAATGTCGCCGCTATTTTAGGATCGTCTCCGAGGATGAAGAGAGGTTTGCAAGAGCTGCCCCTGCCCCGCGGCGGCAGCAGGGGACCTTCCCATGGCAGGTTAGGCTGGCATCGTTTGAAAGGAAAAGGTGGGACAGTTTCTTCCATCTCCAGCAGAAATGAGAGCTGCTTGTCCTGGCAGCCCTCGTCCCAGGGATGTGCATGGCAGTGGGCGAGAGCGAGGATCTGGACTCCAGCTCAGAGACTGGAAGCATAGGATCATAGAATCATAGAATCATAGAATGGTTTGGGTGGGAAGGGACCCCTAGAGGTCACCCAGCCCAACCCCCCTGCAGGAGCAGGGACACCTTGAACCACATCAGGTTGCTCACAGCCCCGTCCAACCTGGCCTGGAATGGTCCCAGGGATGGGGCCTCCACCCCCTCTCTGGGCAACCCCTGCCAGGGTTTCACCACCCTCACTGTTAAAGAATTTCTTCCTTAGATCCAGTCTAAACCTCCCCTGCTTCAGTTTAAAACCATTACCTACACATCCCAAAGCCTGACATCCCAGTTAAAACGTGGCCAAAGTCTGATGGGTCCATCTAACGCACCAAGGAGAGGTGAAGAAGAGAGCAAGGTCCCCAAGGCCGTATCCCACCGGCATGCAGCAGATCCCCTAAGCAGCAAGCTGGGCTTGTGCTTAGTAGCCACAGATGGACTATTTTGAACCCGTTCATCATCTTGGTCCCCATGATGTCCTGAAGCACTGAGTTCCAGTTCCACCAAGCACTGCAGGGCTAAGTATTGCCTTTGGTTTGCCCAAAATCCACTTTCTGGCCATTGCACTGGGCTCCCCCCAGCTCCTGTAAGACGAGAAACGGTGAATAATTGGATCCCACTCGCCATTTCCACACTTTGATAATTTTCTGGCTCTCTCACCATCCCCTCCTTTATTTCTAACCTGAACCTCACAGCTCATTCCCCGACACTCCCTGAATCACCAGCTGGGCTTAATGCTTCTTTGCACCTCTTCGCCAGCGACCTGGGTGCATTTTGCAGAGGCAAGGATGAACAGCCTGCCCCCAAGGAGTGGGGGGGGAAGCACTGCTAGACACATTCCGGAGCGATTTGCCCAGGGTAAGGCAGTGAGTCACTGCTGGAGCCAGGAATAGCTCCGGAGCAGGGCCCCGATTCGGCCACTGCACCCCGGCTCGAGCATCGCTCGGCCCCGTGGACGTGGATCTTTACATCCCCAACGGATCTGGCCTTCCCGCAAGGGCTGTGAGCACACGGAGGCAGGGAAAAACATGCAGGTAGGGGGGCCAGGGAGAGCTCCCCTCCTCGTTTCTGTCTCCTTTGCACCCTACAGCTTTCTCCTGCAGACCTCGTCACGGAGGTGACCTCCCCATCGGCCGCCTCGCACTGAGAAACGGCGCGTTTGTACCTGTAAAGATTTTTTATAGAGGTGTTTGATAGCGGGCTCTGAACCCAACAACCAGATTGCCCCAGTAGAGGCTCCATCCCTGGGAACCTTCCAGGCCAGGTTGGATGGGGCTGTGAGCAACTTGATGTGGTTCAAGGTGTCCCTGCTCCTGCAGGGGGGTTGGGCTGGGTGACCTCTAGGGGTCCCTTCCAACCCAAAACATTCCATGATTCTATGATTGCCCAGAGAAAACCTTCCCCGCCCCATCCAAACTTTTCCTGCACTGGATGCCGGTGGCCATCCGCTCCCCAAAGCATCGGCACTCCTCCAAGGATCAGCTCCGAATCCGTGTTGGAAATTTGGAAATCTCCAAACAACCAAGCAGGGGAAGCAACAGCCTCCAGCCTTGCTTCACTGGAGGCTTCACCCCATGGCAGCAGCTCTGGGGGTCGGGAGGATGCTCGGGGCACTGCGGCGGGGGTGGCAGCACCACCAGGATCCTTCCCAAGCACCACCAGGATCCTTCCAAAGCACCACCAGGATCCTTCCAAATCACTGCTGGTGTGGAGTCCGCTCCTAAAACATCCCCCTTCGGCCAGCCGGTGGGATTTGCAGTACGGATCTGCCCCTCTCCCAGCCCAAATCCGTGGCTCTCGCACGCCGGCCTGGGTGGGAGCCATGAACTCGGATGACTGAAACGCGGCGAGGGAGCTGGCCGCAGCGCTTGCCTTCGCTTTTTGGCCGCTTGCTCGATCGCAGGAGGAGCCGGCATCCACCTCACGGCTCCAAATCAAAGCAAATAGGAAATGCCAGCCGAAAGTATTGCAAAATCAGGCACGGAAAGGAGGGGAGGGAGCAGGGAGGAGGGGGGGGGGGG
>JADKXX010007920.1:0-14640 GCA_017310255.1 Butorides virescens | reverse complement strand
TGCTGTGGATGGCTGTGTGCCACAGTGGGGTGTTGTGAGGAGGGCAGGGGATGCTGTGGATGGCTGTGTGCCACAGTGGGGTGTTGTGAGGAGGGCAGGGGATGCTGTGGATGGCTGTGTGCCACAGTGGGGTGTTGTGGGGAGGGCAGGGGGTGCTGTGCATGGCTGTGGGCTGCAGTGGGGTGCTGTGGCTGGCTGTGGGCTGCAGCGGGGTGTTGTGGGGAGGGCAGGGGGTGCTGTGGCTGGCTGTGGGCTGCGGCGGGGTGTTAAGCGGGGAGAGCCCAGGGTGTGGCGAGCCAGCTGCGTGTTGCAGCTGGACATCAGGCAGGGAGGACCTGGGATGTCGTACACAGGGAGCTGTGCGTTGTGGTGGGGTGACAACTGGGGAGGGCCTGGGTGTTGCGAGGCGGTGGTGGGGTGCCGGGCAGGGAGGCAGCGGGATGCACCGCGGCGGGGTGTCAGGGAGACGGGGAAGACCTGGGGTGCCGCAGGCCGGCTGGGGGCTGTGGTAGGGTGTTGGGTGGGAGGCCCGGGGGTGTCGGGGTCGCGCAGGGGCACGGGGTGTCCGCGGGGCGGGCAGGGCCCAGCTGCCTCGGGGGGTACCGCCCATCCTGGCGGCGGTGCACCACCCGCACCCCAACGCTCGGGCGGCGGTGGGAGCCCCTCTAGCGCCCTCTCTATGGTAAACCGAGCCGCGGGAAGGGCGGGGCGCGGCGCCTCTCTAGCCCTTCCTCTTAGTGGTCCGCCTGGCCACGCGGCGCCGGGGGCCGCTCTGGCCTGCCGTTCTCGCTGGTTGGCGGAGGGGTGGGGTGGGGTGGAGGGGGGCGTGGCCAGAGCTGGGCGGGGCGGGCGCGCGCGCTCATGAATATGCAGCAGCAAGCGGCGGTGGCGGCGACGGGTGAGCGGGGGTCGCTCCGCTGGGCCGGGCCTACGGGGAACCGGGATCCACCCCCCAGGCCGGTTGTGCCCGCCGGGGCCGAAGCCCGGTGTCCCGCGGCTTCGGCCCCGGCGGGCACAACGGGCCCGGTACCTCCCCCCTTCCCCAAAATCGAGCAGGGGGCTCCGTTGCCACGGCGACGGGCCTAGGCCCGCCGGCTGTGGCCTACCCAGCTACTCGAGTGGGGACCTTGTTGCCGGGGCAACGGGAGTAGGCCCCGCCGGAGGAGGACTTTGGCGGGGGCGCGGGGGGGGGGGGGGGGAACGGATGGACCCACGGACGGGACGGACCCGCATCCCGGGGCGGGGAGCGAGGCCTCGTCACCGTCCCAGGGCTGCCAAGGGGTTGGGAAACGGGCCCGATGGCTTCCAGATGTGGGTTGGGGCGGCCGTGACGCCGGTTCCCCTGTGGAGGGCGGGGGTCTGGCGGGAGGGGGGTGGACCCCGGCGGGGCAGGAGGGAGCGAGGCGGGGAGAGGAGGGGAGGGCAGGGCCGGGAGGAGGCACCGAGCGGGTTTTTCCTGTCCCCGCAGCCCCGGTGAGTCACGGGAGCGGCGGCGGCGGCAGCGCCTGACCCGTGGGGCCGGCAACCCCCCCACTCTCGCCTGCCCTGCGCCCCCACCCGCGCCCCCGACCCGCCCCGGACATGAGGCTGCTGTGGGGAAGGTGAGCAGGGCCCCCCCCCCCGGCCTCTGCGCCGGGGCACCCGGGGCCGGGCTGTGTGTCGGGGGGTGCCGCCGGCCCCGTGGGGCTCAGGGGGGGCCGCTGGGGGCTCGGCGTGGTGCCGGGGCTTGGCACAGGGTGCGGGCCTTAGCGGGGGCTTGGCACGGGAGCTGGGGCTGGCGTGTGGGGGAGAGGGCTAGTGTGGTTACTGGGGTGAACCGGCCTGGTGTCTGGGGGAGTTGGCACCAGTGGGTGGGGGTGATGTGTGTGTGTTGAGGTGCTGGGACAGGCTAACGCAGGGCCGGGACAGGTAAACAAGGAACCACATGGTGTTTGGGGGGGGGTCACAGTGTGCAGGAGCCAGTCCAGGTGAACGAGCAGAGGGTACAGGCAGTTACTGACGTGTGCAAAAGGGTACAAGCAGAGGGGGAGTTGACGCGGTGTTTGGGGTTACTGTGCTGTGCCTGGCTGGTGCAGGTGAACTGGGGCCGGTGTACAAAGGGTAGTATGGGCGAAGAGAGGTTTGGCAGTGTGATAGTGGCTTGGCACGTTGTCCAGGTGCTGGCACAGGTGGCCGCAAGGGTTTGGCACAGGGCTGGGAGGTTGGTACCACGGCACAGCATGGCTGGAGGAGGTGGCTGCCTGCCGCTGCGTCCCACTGGCTTCAGAGCCCTGGCAAAGGGGCGCTCCCCCAAATGCTTCTTCTTCCTTCCTCTTTCCCCAGGGGCTGACCTCGCACTGTGTCCACCGAACTCCGGCCCCAGTTTCGCGATGGCCTCCCAGCCACAGCCCCTGCACCCCACCTTGCCCTGCGCCTCTGCCACAGGTGCTGGGGGGGCCGGGCTGGTGGCTGGCAGCCCTGAGAAAGGTCTGTCTCCACAGGGGTGGGAGATCGGGACTGGGGGGTTTGCTGGTCTGGTCTGTGCTGGGAAACCCCCTCTGGGGATGCCAGGCACCGGCCTGAGATCTGTTCTCGGCCCGATGCACCCCACTGGCCTTCCCTGGGGAGCCTGCCGGAGCTGTAGTGCTCTTCCAACATGGCCTTTCTCCTCTCCTCGCTTGTCTTGCAGGCAACGCTCGCCCCAAGCCTCCTGTCCGGCCCAAACCCCGGGTCCTGCCCAAGCCAGCTGTGCCTGCCAAGCCCTCCCTGCTGCACCCCCCACCGGGGCCGCGGCACCCTCGCCCAGAGCTGCCCTCTGCCGAGAAGATGAACCGCCTGGCAGGGCCCCAGCCCTACAGCGGGGCCAGCGGGGGGGGGGGCCCTCAGGCGCCCCTCCTTCACCCTCAAGTCACCCGAGACCCCCAACAGGAAGGGGCTCCCGTCCCCTCCAGTCGCAGCCGCTGAGGACTTGGGTTCGACCCCTGGCGAGGAGGTGCCCCCCACCCCACCGACCCCCCCTCGTAAAGGCCCGGCTCCCTTCAAGGTGACGCCGGTGCCGGTGGCGTCCAAACCGGAGCGATTTCCAGGCACCACTGTGGAGGAGATCCTGGCCAAAATGGACAGCAGGGAGGGCCCGGGGAGCCCGGACCGAGCCCGGCTCTCGCCCTTTTGTCCTGATCCCTCCTCTCGCTTTGGCTCCAAGACCTTCACTGCCTTCCGGAGACGTCCCAGCGGGGAGGCAGATGGAGCCCCCCCTGGCGAAGCCTGCCAGACCCCCCAACCTGCGGTGGGAGAGCTGGGGACAGGGGATGACGGACATCCGATTGCCGAGACGAGGTGAGGGGCCAGGAACCAACCCTGGCAGGGGGAGAGGCTGCGGGGACGGGAATAACGGAGCTGAGGTCTGGTTGCCAGCACGAGGCCGGCGTTCTTCCTAAGCAGGCAGTGCCTTGAGCTGCCTCCATGGGAAGGCCGGGGCAGCCGCTGCAGCGACGGGCGGTTTGTTCAGACCGCAGGAACGGGCTGTCCCGGTTGAGGAGCTGCCTCCGCGCCCGTGGCCCCCGAGGGCTGGGAAGTGAGCCAACTGGCTGTCCCGCTGCCCGGACAGAGGCCGCCCCGAGGCTGGGAATAACGGGGAGGGGGTTGCTCCCCCAGGGAAATGCTCCCTTTTTCCCCATCCTTCCTATTTTTTTCCCTGCTGGGCTGTGCCAGGGCAGAGGGAGCCGGTGGATCTGTGGGACTCCTGGCTGCAGGACGTCCTGGGTGAGAGCCAGCGCTTGGCCACGATCCCGAAAGCCTGGCACCTCTGGGAGAGCGAGACGGGGGCTATTTTAAAACCCCAGTGTGAGAAACTCGCTCTCCAAAGGACTGAAAACTTTCCGTAAAGGGGATTGTGGCTGATGTGCCTCCCTCCCCTCCGCAATCAAAACCTCACTGATGGTTCGTTGCCGGTTTTGGGTATGGCTGGCAGCAATTGAAGGGCCTCTTGTGGTTTGCCCGACCCCATCCTCCTGCAGACAGAGTGGGTGGTTTGGGGCCTTGGCGGGTGGTGGGAGAGGAGACCAGAGGCGTGCGGGAGGAATTTACCCTCCTTCCCCGTTTCTTTCCGTCAGCGGCTCCCCCCCAGCCGGCCCGAGCTGTGCCGGGGACCCCCGCGGACGCCGGAGGCCGCCTTCCCCCCCTGACGTGAGTTCTCGCCTCGCCCTCCCGTGCCGTGGCAGCTCCGCTCCTGGGCTCTCTCCTTCGGGGCTCTCCTGTCTCCTCCGGGGCTCCCTCTCTGCGGGGTGCGTGTCTCTCCTTTCTCTTTGGGGCACCGACCGCCCCTTCCTCTGGGGAAGCTGGGTGCCACCCGGGCACGGGGCCAGGTTGTTTTGGAGGGGGTGGTGTGTGCCAGCGCCACTGCCGAGGCGTGGGCAGGGAGCAGCTGTGAGTCACCGGCCAGGGTTTGGTGACCCGGCAGGTATGTGGCAGGGCAGGCCCTCTCGGGCTCCCTGCCAACCCCCTCCCCCCTGGTGATGGGGACACTAGGCCATGGTGACACTGGGGCTGGCAGCCCAGGCAGTGGCACCGGGTCACCCCAGTGAGGGGGACCAACCCTGATGGTGCTGGCACAGGTGGTGGGGGTCCGGGCTGGGGGTGCGTTTACTTACTCCTGCTTCAGTTCTTCCTCTCCATCTGTCTCCATGCTGGCAGAGGGAGGGGGGCGGTGGGGGGCAGCAGCAGGGGCTCGGGGCACTGCCGTGGTGCCCCGTGGGAGCCGCCCAGGCTGAGTCACGCAGGAAGCAGAGCCTGGTGCTGGCCGGAAGCCTGGGCACCTCCTGCCTCGGGTTTGCGGGGTGTGTGCTAGAGGGGGCTGTGATTTGGGGGTGGGTGATGCCTGGGAGGTTCTTCTCAAGTGACATGACCCCCCCCTACCTCTTTCCACAGCTCTCCTCTCTCCAGCCAGGTGCCGTCAGTGCCCCTGGCTCCCCAAGGCCTCCCGCCTGCCCGGCCCCAGCCCCGGGAGCTCCCTTCCAGCCTGCCGAGCCCTCTGCCTCAGCCCCTGGCTCTCCCAGTGCCCCCCCAGAGCTCCTGGCCCCTGGCTCCCCCACACTGCCCCCCGGTTCCCCTGAATTCCCTGCTCAGCCCCCAGCCCAGGTCTCGGCTGCCTCCATCCAGGCCCCAGGTGCTCCCTCCTCCACAGCCGAACACCGGCTCGGTGTCTCCCGCTCCCCCGGCTCCCCCCACACTCCTGGAGAGGGATCCCCTGATACTGCCAGCCCCCCTGGCACCCCTGAACTGCCCCCCAGAGTCACCTGCCCCCCCGGCTCTCCTGAGGCTGCTGCCGAGTACCCGGGCCCCCCCAGCCCATCCCCTGAGCCCCCTGCTAAAGCCTCTCGTCCCCCAGGCTCCCCGGAGGGACCTGATGACTCCCCAGTGTCCCCCCAGGCCCCTAAGGGTCCTGATTTCAGCCCCTCTCCCCCTTCCAGGGACTCGGGGCTCCGGCGTTCTTCAGAGGGGGTGTTGCAGCCCCCGGCCACAGGGCAGGGCATGAGGGAGCTGGGGGGCTCACTGAGCGCCCTGTCCCGTCCTGGGGACCCACCATCAGAGCCATCCCTGGGCAGCGAGTCAGGCTGGAGCCTTTCCCAGTCCTTTGAGTGGACGTTCCCCTCACGGGGGGCACGGCGGCTAGCATCCCCCCCCAGGTCCCCCATCCGAGAGACGGCCGACTCGGGGCTGTCCGAAGAGGGTGAGTCGGATGGGGAGGAGCCAGCCCCCTGCCCCCCATGCTCCCAGGGGGATGGCAGATCCAAAGGGCCCAGCCCCGTGGTGGCCAGTGGCCGGGTAGCAGAGGGGGCTCCGTGTCCAGGGGGTCCTGTGGCCCAGCAAGAGGCTGAGGGCTCAGCAGAGGAGGAGGAGGAGGAAGGCGAGGCAGAGCGGGATGCCACTGTGCCCCACTCCCCTCTCTACGTGATGGAGCCCATCCGGGACCCAGCTGAGCCCGAGCCCCCTGCCCAGCCCAGCCTCCTCACTGAGGCCACCCCACCGGATCTGGCTCCACCAGATCTGACCACCGCGGCCGACTCGGCCTGGGCACCGGTGGGTGACTCCCCCATAGGCCTGCAGGGCCCTGGTGGGCCGGGCCGGGCTGAAGGATCCTCGAGGGGCCCCGATCCCCACGCTGACCCGGGCTGGCTGACGGAGCTGCTGGCATCGCCCAGGGCCCACGCTGCAGGGCACGGCTCTCTGGATGCGGAAGGGCCAGAGGTAAGGGGGCGCGGGGAGCTGGGCGGCTCCACGGTGGCAAGGGTTAATGCTGGGCCACGGTGTTGGTGTGGCGCTGGGCTCCTCTCAGACAGGGCTGGGCCTTGTCAGGCATACGTAGGGCGGTGGGACGGGTTGGGTGGAGGCTGAGCGGGAGCGTGCCGTGCCGGCAGGGAGAGCTGGGGTGCGGTTGCTGCCGCGTGCGGGCATAGGGCCCGCTGGGGAGCCATGGCTGGCGAGTCGGGGACCATGGCCATCCTCCAGCGGCTGCTGGCCAACCTGGAGCTGCGGGATGAGCTGGGGAGGGCTCGGCAGGCGCCAGGCTGGGAAGGGCCCTGGACGGGTTCGGTGGCTGTGAGTACCCCCGGGCAGCTGGCAGCTTCTGGCCTGGGAATGGGGGCTCCACGGAGTGGGGAGGGCAGGTGGCGGGATCTGGCCTCCCCTCCAGAAGGGGACCCTGCTTGTGCTGTGTCCCCTGGGCACCTGAGGATATTTCCCCCCTGGTTTTCCTCTCCAGCTCTCCTCTCTGCTGCGTGGGCTGGGACTGCGACCCCCTTTAACCCTCTGTCCCCTCTTCTTGCCCTCTTCCCCCAGGACCTGCTCGGCTGGTCGCGGAAGGACTTGTGCAGTGAATTCGGCATTGGCAGACCTCACCAGGCCAGCGCCTTCGACTGGACCTGTGAGGCTGCAGCCAGGGAGAGAGACTGGCCCGGTGAGACAGAGCGGGACCAGGAATTTGGGACCAAATCAAGCTGGGACGGCACCCACAGCGTTAGGGATGGGGACCGGCAGGACGGGCCCTTTGGCACTGCCAGGAGGGACTGGGGCAGTGACTACAAAGGGACGGAGCTGATGCGGGAAACGCGGCTGGGCTGCAGCGACTGGTCCCAATCCCACAGCGCTGGGGAAAGCTGCCTGCAGGATCAAGATTTTGGTGCCAGCAAACCCAAGTGGGGCACAGGCTACGGCTTGGATGGCACAGGCAGCAGGGAGGAGATCGGGAAGGCTGACTGGAGCAGCAGCTACAGCGTGGGATGCGGCCAGCAGCAGGACAAGGAGCCGTGCTCCAGGCAGCCCAGCTGGGCTGGCCGGTACAGCTCCGGGGACCCCGAGAGCCAGGATGGGGAGATCACACCTGCGTGGGCTGGGGAATATGGCACCAGTGATGCAGAGATGAAGGACAGGGAGCCCATCCCAGACTGGGCCAGTGAATACAGCAGCAGGGATGCTGAGACCAAGGAGAAGGATTTTACGCTGGGCTGGGCTGGCAGATCCAGCACGGGGGACACTGGGACCCCAGACAAGGAGCTCAGCCCCAGCAGGCCAGCCTGGGACAGCAAATACAGCACCAGGGACATGGAGAGCCAGGACCGGGAGTTCAGCCCCAGCAGACCAGCCTGGGCTGGTGAGTACAGCGCCCAAGACATGGAGAGCCAGGACCGGGAGTTCAGCCCCAGCAGGCCAGCCTGGGATAGTGAGTGCCGCAGCAGGGACGTGGAGAGCCAGGATCGGGAGTTCAGCCCCAGCAGGCCGGCCTGGGATGAGGAGCACAGCACCAGGGACGTGGAGACCCGGGACAGGGACTTCCAACCCAGCGGACCAGCCTGGGCCAGCGAGTACAGCAGCAAAGAGATGGAGACCCAGGACAGCGGGTTCAAACCCAGCAGACCAGCCTGGGATGATGAGTACAGGCCCAGGGACATGGAGAGCCAGGACCGGGAGTTCAGCCCCAGCAGACCAGCCTGGGCCAGCGAGTATGGCTCCACGGACACCGAAAAGGAAGAAAGGGAGTTCAGTCCTGGCCGGCTGAGCTGGGCTGGCGAGCGCAGCGTTGGCCAAACCAAGCTGGTTGATGCTTTTGGTGTCAGGAAAGATGACTTGCCTGGCTCCTGTGCCCCCGATCCCCCAGCCCAGGAGCCCGGCTGGGGCAGCACCGACCAGCAGGAGCGTGGTGCCACCGATAGCAGGGACTGGGCTGAAGAGCTTGGAGGAGCCGAGCACCACAACCAATTTGGCATCATTGGGACAGAGCGGGTGTCAGATGCTTCCAGCACCGAAGCATCACCAGACGGCTCGATGTCCTGGGCTGGTGGAATGAGGTCTGGGGGCCTGCAGGAGCCCCTGGGAGACTGGCACAGGGACCTCTCCTTCTGCAGCTCAGATGCCACCAGCTGTGTGGTCACTGGTGGTGCTGGCAGGGTTGGACCAGGCCAGACAGCGTGGGATCAGGGCCCGGGCAGCCTGCCTGCCCTGGGCGGCTCTGCCCAGCCCCAGGAGGCCCGGGCGGAAGAGCCAGCCTGGAACCAGGATCTCGATGCAGCCAGCTGGAATGTGGAGCTGTGCGACACCGAAGCCACGCGCCAGGAGTGGGCCAGTGCTTTTGGCGCCCGCTGTGCAGCCCGGAGCCGGGACTTTGGTGCTGGGGAGCAGAGCCAGGGAGATGACACCGGCTCGGCAGACAGGTAAGGAGGGCGCTGGCGGTGGCAGCGTGGTCCCAGGGAGGGATCCGTCCCCCTTGGGTGCCCGTGCTGTCCTGCAGTGGGGACTTCCGACGCTGTGGGCCTCGTGTTGGCGTTCTACCATGTCTCACTCATAGCTGGGAACCTGCTGCCTCCGGCCCTGGGCTGCCAGAGCTCCTCTTCCCCAGCCTCCGCGTTTCCCCATATAGCCTCTGGCCCTGCAACTGGAGCGGGAACTTTTTGAGGGACTGGGTTTCAACCTGTCCCAGCAGGATCTGCTGTCTGGAGCTGATCCAGGAGGGGATGATGCCTTCAGGGCTTCTTGTGCTGGTCTCTCACCGACCTGGGGAGCCATGTGTCAAGTTTAGGTGGTGCTGGTGTTCCCTCAGCCCCCCCCCAAAATGGCAGAATGAGCCCCATGCCCTTACCGCTTTGCCAGGATGTGGGAAACCCTGATTTCAGCCAACCGATAGAGCTGGGGATTCCCAAAATGATAAATTCCCTCAAGCTGCCTGAACATAAGGATCCCAGGAGGAGGGAAGTGAAAGCCCCACGGGCCTCGGGAAGGCCCCAGCCTGGTTGACCTGTGTGGGGCAGTGGGGAGCCCCCAACCCCCTGCTCCAGGAGCTGTGCAGTTTGTGCCGCCAGCACCTTCCCACGCCCCGGGTGGCCCTGATCCTCTTCCTCCTCCTGCCCCTTGGGGTCCCTTGGTCACCTGGTGGGGCCCTGGCCACCTCCTGGGGGCTGGTGGCCCTTACTGGGGGGGTCTGGCCTCTTTCTCTGCCCCAAGGGGGAGACTTGGCCTGAGTCCCCTAGGAGTCTGGCAGCCTCCTTGCCCTACCCAGACTCCAAATTCTACCCCAGCCTTTTGGAAGGGGCTTTGGGGGAACTTCCCAGGGGTGTGGCATCCTGGGAGAGGGGGGAGAGTCCTGGACCCCTGGGTCCTCTCCGGACTTCAGGGGAGTGGCATTTGGCCCTCCTTGTGCCTCAGTTTCCCCTTGAGGCTGATGGAGGCGAGGTTCGGGTCAGGGGAAGGGCTTGTGTTAGCTGGGGCTGGAGGAACTCTGGGGTCTTGCCTCGTCTTCCCGAACAGAAGCATCCATCTCTCGGACCCCAGCCTGCCGATGGGTGATGCTCTGGCTGACCCCCCACCTGCAGAGTCCCCCCGGAGCGAGCTGCCCAGCCCCACCGAGGAGGAGAGGGACCTCCCTGAGCCAGCCGCTGCCCCGCGCAGCCCCAGGGCCTCCCCTCTGCTGCCGGAGGCTGCCGGTGGGAGCTGGCCAGACACAGAGAGTGAAGAAGCTCCCTCAGACCACCCGGATGGGAAGAGACCACCAAGCTGGGAGGAGAAGCAGCTCTTCCTGGGCACCCCTCAGCCTGAGGGACCTGTGGACCACGCTGGGGAGGAATTCACCTTCCTGGAGGTGAGCAGGGGGTGGGGGGGTGGGGGCCAGCTTCCAGCCCCCTCGCACAGCCCTGGGGGCACCCAGCCATCACAGATGCTTGTCTGGGGGCCTTGTTGCTGTCCCCCTCTGGGGATGGGGGCTTTAGCTTCTGGCCCTGGCCTCCCCTGAGGGGCAGGCTGTGCATTCAGGGCCCCCCTGTGCTGTTGTGGGGACCCTGGGCATGCTGGGTGGGTGGAGTGGGGGTCTCGGGGCTCCCCGGTGCTGGGCACTGACCTGTCCCCATGGCTCTGCAGGACACGGAGCTCCTGGACAGCAGCGTGTACCGCAGCAAGGCCAACCTGGGCCGCAAGCGCAGGCATCGGGCACCGGCCCTCCGCCCCGGGGCTGCCTCAGAAGGGGACAGCTGGATGTTCCGGGACTCCACAGGTGAGAGCCCCCCTGGGATGGTGACAACAGGAGAGGGACCACGGGGCTGTCTGTCCCCAGCAGAGGTGCCTCATGGTGATGCTGTCTCTCTACCCGCAGAGCCCCGCCCAGCCCACCCAGCGGTGTCCTCAGACGAGGAGGCAGCGGAAGAACCCAAGAGCCGTCGGGTGCGAGCGTCCCCGTCGAGCAAGGGGGTCAAGGTGCCTCTGTTCCCTGGCCTCAGCACATCCGCCCTCAAGGTGGGGCCCACCGGGACCCCAAGCGAGGGGGGTGGGAGGGAGGGGAAACTGAGGCAGAGTGGGACTGGGGGGTTGGCCAAAGGCAGAGAGGGATGGGGAGCAGGCAGTGGGAGGATTTGGGAGGGGGCAGAGCAGCATGTGCCAGCCTGACTTCTCTCCTCTGCGCCCAGGCCAAGCTGAGGGGCCGAAACCGCTCGGCTGAGGAGGGTGTGCTGCTGGGGGACAGCAAGGCAGCCCCCTCCAAGGACCCCCACGTGCAGCGCTCCAAGTCCTGCAAGATCCCCGGCTTGAGTGGGAAACCGCTGGTGCTGCCCCCCAAGCCGGAGAAGTCCTCAGGGTGAGTGCTGGGGGCATGGGACCCCCGTGGGGGATGAGAACTGTGCCTCGGGCCGGGCTTCGGGAGTGGGGGCGGGGAAAGGGGGGTTGGGGGGCATGCCCCCAGGTTTGAGGACAGATGGGGCCAATGCTGAAGGGTAGGGAGGCGTTGGGGGGCTGTTACGCGGTTTGGTGCCCCATCGAAGGCTTGAAGGGGTACAGAGGGTGGGTTTTCCCAGAGGCTTTAGAGGTGTAAAGGGATACGGAGGGGTGCTGGGGTGCTCCAGGCTGGTACTGCAGGCAGCCGGAGACTGGGCCGGGCCCTCGCCTGGCGCTGGGCGTGGGGGAGGCTTTGCTGGGCCCAGCTTTCCCAGGGCGGTTGCCTGGAGACCCGGGCTGCTCCACCCTAAACAGTGCCTGGGACGGAGCCCTTAAAGCCCCAGCCAGCGCGGCAGCTCCCTGCCTGCCTGCCTGGCCGAGGCCCTGGGGAGCGGGGCTCAGCCGCGGGGACCTCCCCCTGCTCCCCCAGGTGGGTGCAGGGGGTGTTTTGGGGGTGCGTGCTGACGCTGTGCCAACACCTCCCTCCCAGGTCTGATGCCTCCCCCCCACACTGGCTGCAAGCGCTGAAGCTGAAAAAGAAGAAACCTTGAGCGGGTGAGTGCAGGAGCTGGGAGATGCTGGGGGGTGGACCCCGGCCCACCCTGCCCCCCCCCCTCCCCGCGCCTTGGGGCTGCGGGTCCTGGGTGCTGCAAGGGGACCTGCAGGCAGAGGTGGCCCTGGCACGAGCCCTGCAGCACCTGGCAGGGTGGCCCAGGCAGGAGCGTGTCCCCTCGTCCCTGGGCTCTGTGCTGCCAGCAGGGGTGGCACCCTCCTGCCTGTTCTGGCCGAGGGACCCCCCGGGGCTGGGTCACCGCTGAGGCTCCCTGCGGGTCCTCACCCCCCTCTCCCTGCTGTGTCTCTTCCAGGCTCGCTCTCCCGTTAGCCCGTCCCCGAGGATGATGGCCGCTGTACCCAGGATCAGGCCTGTCCCCTCCCTGTGGCGGGGCTCACACACACATGCCCACACACCTATGCACTTTGTATGATGCTCGCAGGGTCCCTGTCCCCCTCCCCGACCCTTCCTCCCCCCTCCTCGGCCCACTGGCCTCGCCCAGCCTCTGCCTTCCCCTGGGGGGTGGGCAGCGAGCCCCCTCCCTTCCCCTCGCCCCCTGCTCTTGTATCACCCCCAGACAAAGAGCAACCGGTCAGGATTTTGGTGCCACTTTGATAGGACAATAAAACTTCGTTGGTTGGTTCGGGGGGGGCCCTGGCTCTTCTCTCAGTCCCCCCAGGTAGGGGTGGCTGTGGGGCGGAGGGGGGACGCTGGCGCAGGGTCTGCCACCAGGAGGAGCTCTCTGCCTGCTGCATCCGCCTCGGCCTGCTGGGGCGCAGGGCAGCCGTGGGTGCTGCCTGCGCGGGGGGGGGGGGCCGTGGGTGCTGCACAGGGGCAGCCAGGCCCCCGCCTGCGCTGCCCTGGGCACGCTGCCACACACAGCACTTGCAGACCCCCATGCACGGGCCCACGCGGGTGCCCACCCGCCCCACTAGTGACACAGCTTCGTTCCCCCCCCCCCCCGCTGTGCCCCCCCCCCCCCCCGCAGCATTCCTCTGCAGCAGCACCCCCTTGCACGCCTGCGCCTGCCAGCCCTGGGCCACACGGCGCTGTCCTGCCTCTTCCCTGCCCACCCCCTTGCTGGGGGCCAGGGTCACCCCGAGGAAGAGTGGGGACAGATGCCACCCTGGCCCCAACCCCCTGGCATGCTGGGCAGCCTGACCTCCCTCCCGCTGAAGGGAGAGCCCCAGGCCTGCAGGGATGGCAGTGTCGGCAGCATGCCTGGGGGGGAAGCGGGAACCCCCTGTCCCTGTCCTGGGGCTCAAACCTCCGGAGGAGAGGCGCTGCTGGCAGGTGCCCCCGCCTCCCTCCCGCTTTGGTTCTTGGCTGGGTCAGTGAGCAGAGCTGCCCCCGCAGCCGCTCTGCGGGCATGTGCCCCGCTGAGACCTGGCTGTGCCCCCCTGGGATGGGGACCCCAAGGCTGTTTTTTCCCGGCAGAGCCTGACGGAAAGAGGGTGATCTAGGGGGAGAGGAGTCACCGAGGGGTTGTTGCTTCCCTGGTAGGATGTGAGTAACTCCAACTGGCTTCAGAGGAAGTTGCCAAATCCCACCTCGCGGCAAAGCCCGACACTGCTCTTCCTGGCGAGGGATGCCTGGGCAGCACCAGGAGCTCGCCCCGTGTCCTGACCCCCTGCGGGGCTCCTGCCATTGGCCCGGGGCTGCACAGGGACCAGGGGACGGCTGCGGGGATGGTCACCGCTCCCGGCAGATGGCTGCTCTCCCCCTCCCCTGTGGCGCAGCCCCCTGGGGGTTTCATGTCGAGCCCGGTTTGTGCCGCACAGGGCCAAGCCAAGGCACCTGGCGGAGGCTTCACAACTCCGCTTCTCCCTGTCAAAGCTTTGCCGTGAGCTGGTCGGGGGCTCCTGCTGGCCCCGAGCTCTGGGCTTCATCCCGGAGCTGCAGCCAAACCTCAGCCTCTTCCCTCTGAGTGCGTTCCCCGGGAGCTGCTCCCTGCGGGCTGCCCCGTGTGGAGCCGGCGGGGATGGATGCAGGCGTGGGCTTGGCTCTGTGCCGCTGGCTGCCGGGCCCTGGGGTTTATTCCCAGGGGATTATGTGTGGGGGTCCCCGGAGCCTCTTGCTGCTGCTTGGATGGGGCTGTGGGTGCCCGAGGGCCGCCCGTTGCCCCGCAGGGGAGCCCAGCTCCTTGCAGAGCCCCTTGCTGCCAGGCTGGGCGCCCCAAGCCCCCCGTGACCCCCCCCCTCATGCCCCCGACCGCATTCCCCCTGCCTAATGGAGTTACAGATAACAGTGTTCGTTATCAGCCTCGCCACCCCCACTGCTGATAACGCCCTGCTGAT
Organism: Butorides virescens; assembly: GCA_017310255.1. Lineage (NCBI taxonomy): Eukaryota > Metazoa > Chordata > Aves > Pelecaniformes > Ardeidae > Butorides > Butorides virescens. Next base: position 624 of record JADKXX010007920.1, on the reverse strand, counting down.
AACGCCCTGCTGCCGCTCCCCGCGGCTTCGGGGCCCTCCGTCCCTGGCCACCATCCCACCACCCGTGGCTACCACAGACCTAACGCGGGCTCTGTGGCCGGTGGGCTGCTCCTTCCCAGCGGGGGGGGGCTGTGCGTGGGTTGCCCCGGTGCTGGGACCCCGGGGTGCCTGTGGGGACTCTGCGCAAGCGGAGCTGCCCCCGCTGCTGGGGGGTGCCCGGGGATCCTCCAGCCCCAGCCCCACCAACAGCCTTTCCCGGCGGGGCTGGAAGGGGTTACCTGTTCCCCTGTGCTACCCACAGGTTGCAAAAATAGCTGAGCTCGTTATTAATAGCGATCTTCGTTACCCGGGCGGGAACATCTCCCTTTGTGGCAGTTCCTGGCGGTACCGAGGGTCTAATTAGCATTTCTTTTATTTCCCTTTTTATGCCATTTATTAGCTAATAGGCTTAAGTAACGGGGCTCACTTCATGCGGGTCTGTCCCTTCGGTAAACGAACTCCAGGTCTGAACCACAGGCAGCGGCTGTCGCGGCTGCACGCCAATTTTTAGCAGCTTTGCATTTTGATCTCTCAAAGCCCTGCTGGCCTCGGCGCCTGCCCCTGGGGGGGGGGGGGGGGGGGGGG
>JADKXX010007919.1:0-19317 GCA_017310255.1 Butorides virescens | reverse complement strand
AAAGGCGCCTCCACTCCTCAGCCCAGCCCGAGCCCCCCCACACCTTCCCTGGCCGCCCAGGGAGCCTCGCTGCCTTTCGGACTCTGCTTTCTGCAAAGTCCCACCCGGCTTCTCCAGTGCTTTTCCCCAAAGCCGTAACTGGGGGAGTTCAGCCCCCGCGGGAAAGCCTCATTCCATGGCTTGGCCGTGCCCTGCTGCAGCGGGGTGCTTCCCGACGCCTCCCGCTCCCTCCATGTATTTTATTTTGGGGGTGGGGGTGATTTTTCTTCTTTCTTGGCCCAGCTGTGGGCTTTCGGCACCTTTACTGGATGGGGAAGCCTGTGCAGAGCCAGGGCGCAGCGAGGGCTCCCAGTCAGCGCCTCAGGCAGGGGGTGGGGAAAACCCAGCGCTCCCCCTTCCCAGATGTTTGGTAAACATGCAAGGGTCTCCCCAGCAAGCTCGCGCTCGAAATGGGGCCCTCGCATGCGGGGACCCTCCCAGTGCCCCACCTCAAAATGCAAAACCCTGGAAGCAAAATGTAAAATCCCAAGCGCCAAACGCCAAATGCCAGCTCCCAAATGCCAAATGTGTCCCCCAGGTGTGACGCCCCGCTGCAGGACGCCCAGCGTGGTGCTCCAAATGCGAGACGCAACCCCCCGAGCGTGATGCCCTGCTGTGAAACACTGTGGCAGTGCCCCAGCGGTGAAATCCCAAATGCAAACTGGGGCTCGCAGGGTGCTGGACCCACGCCCGGCATTCGACCCCCACCCTGCCCCGCTGCGGCTGCTTCCCCGAGCTGTGGCACCGAGCCCAGGCACTGGCGGGGGGACCGAAATCCCCTGGGAGGCAGCCGCCCTGCGGTGGGGGGGGGGCAGGGGTTATCTCAGGGGCTGAGGCTTTGACACTTGGGTGAGAGCTTGGCAAAATCCCCCGGGAAGGAGCCAGATGGAGGGCAGAGGGGGAGCTGTGAAATTTCCCACGGGGGCTCCCCTCCCCGTCCACCCATCCCGTCCAGTCCCATCAAGGAGGAGGGCGGAGGAGGAGGAGGAGGAAGGGGGAGGTAACGCGGTGGGATTCGTTGGGCTGGGCTCAGAGGGCTGGAGGAGCTCGCTGAGCCCGGGATGAGCTGAGCTGAGCTGAACTGAGCTGAGCTGAGCTGAGCCGAGCCCAGCGGCAAGGCGGCATGGAGGAGGCAGCGGACGCCTACACCTATGGGGACAACGAGACGGAGTGCGAGTACGCGGAATGGGGCCCCTCGCTGGCCCTGCTGCCCACCATCTACCTGCTGGTGTTCCTGCTGGGCACGGCGGGCAACGGGCTGGTCCTCTGGACCATCTTCAAGGGTGGCCGGGACCGCCGGCGCTCAGCTGACACCTTCATTGCCAACCTGGCCGCTGCCGACCTCACCTTCGTGGTCACCCTGCCGCTGTGGGCTGCCTATGCCTGGCTGGGCTACCACTGGCCCTTCGGCACGGCTGCCTGCAAGGTCAGCAGCTATCTGGTCTTCGTCAACATGTATGCCAGTGTCTTCTGCCTGACGGGGCTGAGCTTCGACCGCTACCTGGCCATCGTCCGGCCCCTGGCCACCGCCAAGCTGCGCTCGCGGGTCAGTGGGCTGGTGGCCACGGTGGCCCTTTGGGCACTGGCGGCTCTGCTGGCCCTGCCAGCCCTGGTGCTGCGGTGGGCGGCCGCCCTTGGGGGGGACACCAAGATCACCTGCTACATGGACTACGGGGGCCTGGCCGCCCCCGGGACGGAGGGCGCCTGGGAGGTGGGGCTGGGGCTTTCCTCCACCGCCCTGGGCTTTGTGGCCCCCTTTGCCGTCATGCTGACCTGCTACTTCTTCATCGCCCGCACCGTGGCCAGCCACTTCCGCCGGGAGCGGGCCGAGGGACCCCGCAAGCGCAAGCGCCTCCTCACCATCATCACGGTGCTGGTGGCCACCTTCGGGGGCTGCTGGCTGCCCTTCCACCTGGTCAAGACCCTCTATGTCCTGATGGACCTGGAGGTGCTGCCGTGGTCCTGCAGCCTCCACGCCTTCCTCAACAACCTCCACCCCTACTGCACCGGCATCGCCTATGTCAACAGCTGCCTCAACCCCTTCCTCTACGCCTTCTTCGACCCCCGCTTCCGCCATGCCTGTGCTGCCCTCCTCTGCTGCCGGACCCCTGGCCCCGGGACCGAGCGCTCCGCCAGCTACTCCTCGGGGCACAGCCACCCGCCCGGTGGCAAGGGGGGGCCGGTTCCGGGGGGCAAGCTGGACCCTGCCACACAGGAGACGCTCTTCCGTGCCTGACCCCCCACCCCCGGTGCCCCCCGAGCTGGTCTCCTTGGGGGGGACCCCACCACCTCCTCCTTGCCCCAGAGCCTGGCTTGCTTTGGGGGGGATCCCCCCCTGCTGGAAAGCCCTGCTGGTGGGAAGGGGAAACTGAAGCAGGGGCTGGGCGGACCCTGGGAGGAGCCCCTGGGGGGCTCGGGCAGGGGTGGCTTCCCCCAGCACCCACAGGGCTTTGGATTTTGTGACAAATAAATGAATTTTGGTTAAAAAAGGAGCAGGGTGTGCGCAGTTCCCTCTGGGGGAGATGGGGAGGGAGTGGGGTTCAAGGAGGATGTGGGATAGGGTGGCATGGAGGGGTGGGGGGTGGTACGGCTGGGTTTTAGGCTGTGCGTGAGTGGGGGGGGGGGGTGTGCGCCTCTGTGTGCCTGTGTGTGTACTGTGTCCCTGCACCCCGCGGCTGCCTGCGTCCCCTCCTGGGTACCCCCTGCACCCCCACGGCCCCCGCTGGGGGCTCAAGCCTGGGGCAAACTCTCCCCGGCCTCTTTCCCAGCACCCACTTTGGGAAATGCAAAAATTCCCATCCCACCGCATCCGAGCATCACAGTGCAATGGGGTGTGGGTGTTTTAACACCAAAAAATGCCCTCCCCAGGTGTCCTGCCAAGGGGTGGGTGCCCGCCTACCCCAGCCCCCCAGCAGCTCTGATTGCATCAGGCAGCTGCCTTGTCCCACCAAATCCCATTTTCAGGCTTTTCTCCTCCTTATCTGGGGTCAGGACAAGCCCTGGGTGACTCAGCCCCGTGGCGTGAAAAGGGGCCGCTGATGCTACACCCAAAACCCAAGGGATGGGGACAAGGGGCCACCTGGGTTTCGGTGGGGGGTTTTGGGGTGTGGGGCAGGACAGCAGCCCACACTGACCTGGGACTTTGATGAGCCACCAAATGGCTCCTCTCCCATTTCCCGGCCCCCGCCACTTCCTGAGGCTTTGCTCTAAATAAATTTTCCCCCTATTTGTTATTTTCATCCTTCATTTACTTGTAATGAACTATCCTGTTGTCTCAGCCTTTGTTCCCGCTTGGAAAGGATGCGGGATCATTACTGGGTTCCTTGGGAAGCTTCCCGTCGGGGCGGGGGGTGGGGGGGGCGCTGATAAACTTCCCACTTGCTGCCACCTCATTTTGGGAGGCAGCCCAGGCAGAGTCATCCCTCCTCAGGGATGCTCCTTTGTCTTCATGAGGTAAATAGAGGAGGTGGCCAGCGGGGGCTGTGCTTTGGGTAAGGCGCCCGGCGCAGAGGCTTGGGAGCCCATGGTGGCTTCTGTGCCCCTGGCTGGGGATTTTTGGGAGGTTCCCCATGGTTCTGGTTTGGTCCAAGAGCCAGGGCGGTGGAAATGCTGCATTTGAGGCTGGGGCCCCAAGGGAAATTTGGGGAAGGAGCCTGTTTACATTTGAGGTGCCTTCCAGGCTCTCTTGCCCTGGAGAGATCCCTTGATACTGCCCATCTGTCTATCCATCCATCAGTCTGTCTGTCCATCCATCAATCTGTGCCTCCCTCCCTCCCTCTATCCATCCATCCTGCTAGCTCCTCATCTCCCTATCCCTCCCCTCATCTCTCTGTCCTACCACCCTTCCATCCCCCCATCTATGCATCCAACCATCCCTCCCTTATCCCCTCTATCCCTTACCCCCTCCATCCCTTATCCCCTTCCATCCCTCCATCCCTTATCCCCTCCATTCCTCCATCCCTTATCCCTTCCACCCCTCCATCCCTTACCCCCTCCATCCCTCCCTCCATCCCACCACCAACCCCAAATGACCCAGCACTAAAGGGGGTGACGGGGCCCCGGTTTTTCAGCGGGGAGCTGGCGAGGGCGGTTTCCTCCCCGGCGCGGCGGCTGGGCGCGGAAATGGCTGCAGGGCGCCCTGCCAGCGGAGACCGGAGCCACCGACTTTCTATCTGCCTCTCGGAGATTTCCCTTTCCCTTCCAGGAGGGAAATGTTCAGCTGAGGAGTCTCTGGGGGGAAATGCAGGGACACTTCAGAAAAAAAAAACAAGGCTGGAGCCGGGGGGGAAGGGGCCGCGGGGGCCCAGACCACCCGTCGGAAGGAGATAAGGAAGGTGTTGCCTTCCTGCGGCAGCGCAGCGGAGGAAAGATGAGGAGAGAAGATAGAGGGGGGACAGCCGAGGACCGTGGGGCGGGGGGATGGGGAGCGGGACCCTGCTGAGACCGGGAGCATCCTTGGAAATCCCTGGGAAGGCTGGGGAGCAGGGGGTACGCTCCCTTGGGGTGAACCTAGGGACCCTCCCTCCTGAAAAAGCGATGCTGCAGCTGCTCCATCCCGCCGCGGGGCCAAGCTTGGCCGGGGCCCGTGGGGTGCAGCCAGGTCACCCCAAATCCCGTGTGGCAGGGCTGGGGAGCTGGGAAGGAAGGGGGCTGTTCCACGAAGGGACCCTTGGTTGAAGCTGGGGGAGTGTGGGCTCTGGTGGGAGGTGCGGGGTGATGGATGAACTGGGATGGGGACGGGGATGGGGATGGGAGCCAGCCCCTCCCACACCCCAGGGATCTCCCCAGCCCCGAGCTGCATTTTCAAGCCACCAAACGGCGGAGCGGGAGGTTCAGCCTCCCCGCATCCTGCCCGGGGGGGGGGGGTGACATGATTTGGCGTTATGCTGGGCTGGGCTGATGTCCCCGGGCGGCCCCTTTGAAGTGATCTCCTTGTTTACAGCTGCCCTCACGCATCCCACCCCAAAGCGAGCAGAGGGGGGACCCTGCATCCCCACGCCGCGGTGGGGAGGGGGGAGTCCCGCTCCGGTTTTCACCAGGAAAGCGTGGCTTTGCCGAAACCTTGCAGAACTGCTTTTGCAGAGCCCGCGGCGCAGGAATAGCTGGGAAAATAACGGCAGGGCGAGGGCTGCCAGCTTTCGGAGGAGGCGATGGAGGGGGCTCATTTTGGGCGGTCCCTGCCCCCCGGTGTGTGTCCCCCAGGGCAACCCACCCAAAATTTGGCCCTGACACCCCTGGGGGGGCCAATTCTCCCCGTGTTAGGAGAAGAAAAAGCTTCAGGTGTTTGTGGGAAGCGCTGGGGGCTCTGGGGTGGCAGAGCTCAGGCTGCCAGTAACGAGGGAGGGGGCGGAAGAGACAAAATGGGGTGAAGAGGCAGGGGAGAGTTTGGGGTTTCTCCCCTTTCCCGCGCTTCCGGAGGTTCAAGCGTGAAGGGCTCGGGAAGAGCCGTGGTGTGGGACCCCCGAGGGTCCGGTGGCCCCCGCACCCCTACATGACCCTGCTGGGTTGGGGAGGGGTGGAGGGAGGAGGAAGGACAGAAAAAAAGGGGTGGAAAAGGAGGGGGGGGAGTTTGGGAGGGGGGAAGATCGGGGAAGGGAGGTGGGGATGGAGTACATGGAAGGATGGCTGGCTGTGCGGCTGGATGGACAGACGGACAGAGGTGTTGGGAGGGAGGGGGGGAGGGAGGGGAAGGTGGGTGTAGAGGGATGGGTGAGAGAATGGATGGACAGACGAACGGATGGGTGGATGGATGGATGGGTGGATGGATGGGTGGACAGGTTTTGGGAGGGAGGGAAAGATGGGTGCATGCATGGAGGGATGGTGGGATGTCTGGCAGGATGGACAGACAGATGGAAGACTGGGGAGATGGGTGGGTGGATGGAGGGATGTGTGGACGGACAGATGGACAGACGGGAAGTTGGGGAGACGGGTGGGTGGACATGGGGCCGGAGGGGTGGCATTTGAGGCGGGCCGGCTGGCTGCAGCAGTGAGGGGGAGTGGGGGGGTGCAGGGGTGCTGAGCCGCTCCCCCTCTGCCGCTGCCCTGGGGGTGGGCAATGGGGTCTGCCCCCATCCCACCTGGCGGCTGCCCCCCACCCGCTCCCCCGGGGCTGCCTGTGCCGCCTGGCCTCTGGCTCCGGCGAGTGGAAACGGCCCCCACGTCCCCCCTGCCTGCCCAGGCCTGGGGCAGGAGGGGGTCCTGGGGCGCGAGGTGACACAGAGGTGACACGGAGGTGACACGGAGGTGACCCGGCTGCCGGCAGCTGGGCCCCGCCGGGGCCGGGAGATGTGGCCGGAGGAATAACAGGAAGCGCCAGGAGGGAAAACAGGGCTGATGCCTTCTGCAGGCCGTGGGCCACCGCCCCCCCAGGCCCCGTGGCCCCACCGCACGCGCGTGGCCCCACTGCACGCGCGTGGCCCTGGCCCGAGCCGCGCTGCGCTGATGCTCTTTATTGGTGAGGTTTGGCTCTGAAAAAGTGCTCGGTGATTTACAAAAGTCCGCGGCTATAAAATGTGTTCGTACAAAGCCCAGGGGGGTCGGGGTTTTCCCTCTTTCCCTTCCCCACCCACCCACGCCGGGTGTAGAGTGGGGGGGAAAGGGGGAAGGAAGGAGGGAAGAGGAAGGAGGAGAGGAGGGAAGGGAAGGGAACCACAAAGAGAATCAAAAGAGAAAAAGATAGAAAAAGAGAAATAAAAAAGGAGAAAAGGAAAAAAGAAAAAGAAAAAAGGAAAAGGGGGAGGAGGGCAAGGGTGCGGCGGAGGGAAGTGCAGCTGAGAGCAGGGCAGGGTGGCCACCCCAAGCCCAGGTGCTTCCCACAGGGCAGGGGGTGGCCATGCCATGGGGGCACCCACGGCGGGTCCTGGCACCCCTACCCAGTGGGCAGAGGCTGGCAGAATGCGGTACCCAAAGGCGGGTCCCCACCCTCCCCACAGTGGGACGGAGCGGAGCGCGAGGGCCCAGCCGGTTTGGCTTCGGAAAGAGGGAAAATGGGTCTGGCTGGAGAGCCGGGCTCTGGGGAGTGGCGATGGTTCTCTCGTCCTCCGCCGTCTCACCGCAACAGAGGCAGGAGCTGCCGGTGGAGGGAGGCATCTGGTCCTTGGGGTCCAGAGGGTGTTTGGGGGGGCGGGGGCCAGACTTACCAGAAAGGAAAGAAAAGGAAAAAAAAAAAAAAGAAGAAAAATAAAGAAAAAAAGAGGCCTAGTGCCCCTTCCCAGGCTGCAGATCTGGGGACTGCTGGGGGACGCTGCCCTCCTGTGCACCTGGGGGCGCAACCTTGCCATGGGTCCCAGCTCACCATGGGTCCCAGCTCGCTGTGGGTCCCAGCTTGCCATGGGTCCCAGCTCCCACGGGTGCAGCCCGGCCTCCTGCAACTCGGGGTGGCCCATCACGGGCCACCCAGCTCGGCCCGGGAGCTGGCAGGGGCCCGGACGGGGTCTGACCACCAGCACAGCACCGGGGGTGATGCCGAGCTGTGCACCCAGCCTCCTGCCCCCACGCCGCTAGCAGGGGGTCCCAGCCCTGGGAGCTGCTCGGCGGTGGGGGGTGGCATCACCCAGCCAGCGCGTTGCCTCGTTTTTCCCTGCTTCATCCTTTTTTTCTTGGTTGGTTTGGCTTTAAACTGCCCCCACATCGACACCCTACCTCCACACCGGGGGAAAGACGAGGTGAGAAAACAAAGCAGCTCACAGGCAGACCCTTGGGAGGAGCCGAGCCCCCGCCGCCCCGCTCCCGTGCCCGACGCGCTGGCCGCGGGACCGGCCACGAAGGTGGTGTGAAGCGCAGAGATGGGGCCGGCGGCCGCCCCGGCCGGACAGAGGGGTCGTTGGATTGCTTTTTGTTTTTTGCTTTTTTTTTTTTCTTTTTTGTCTCTTTTTTTTGGCGCTCCTTTATCCTCCCAACCTTCCCACCTGGGCAAAGCAGGGACGAGATGACGGGGTCCCCCGGGCCCCGCTCAGCGCCTGGTTTGGCCCCGAACCTGCGTGAGACTTTGGAAGAGAAAGGCAAGGACCAAAACGTGGCTGGGAAAGCCGCCCCCAGGAGATGCTGGCAGCCCGGCCTGCCACTGGGTGCCACGGCCCCGGTGCTGCCCTGGCATGGCCCGGTGTCACCGGCAAGGCGCAGGCGTCCCCCAGGTGCCTCCTGCAGGAGTGGTGGTGCCGAGCTGGGTGCGGGCACCAGGTTCCAGGCTTGGCCCCCCTTGCTTTTTGGGAAGGCTGGAGAGTGTGGGCAGGATTCGGGGGGGCTCCACTGGTGCTGCTTTTGGGCTGAAAGCGGGGATTTCCTCGGTTTCCCCCCAGGGCGGGCGGCCGGCATCCCCCAAGGCACACACATGCCGCTTTGGGGGGTCTCTCTCCCAGGCAGGAGGGGTTGCTCCCCGGCTGCAGCCCCTGGCCCCCATTGACCGGCACCGCGCCAAGGCTCCCGTGGGACCCCTACGGGACCCCTTGCTGCCACCTCCACCGGCCCTGGGTAGTGGGAATGCGGGGGGTGTCCAAGCTGACGGTGCTGGGGGGAAGCAGGGTGGGGAGGCAATGCCGGAGGGTGCCCGCTGGGGTAAAATCTCCTCGTTTTGGGGCAAAAGAAAAGAGGAGGCATCCCCCAGTCTGTCCCACCGCAGCCGGGCTGCTGTCTCGGGGGCTGCCCTGGCACCGGGGGGCGGCGGGAGGGGACGAGGACAAGGCACAGTCTGGCGTCCCTGCTGGGGTGGCCGGGCCGGGGGGACGTCAGCGGTGGCGGCGGTACCTAAACGTCCTCGTCCTCGCTGGCCTTGCTCCAGCGGTGGCAGCAGTTGGCGGTGATGCCCAGCAGGAAGTTGGTGGCCACCGAGGCGATGGAGACGACGAAGCCAACGAAGGCGATGAAGAGATAGTCGTCCAGCGTCAGGGTGAGGTGGCAGGCCTGGAAGCTCTCCTCCGTCAGGGACAGCAGGGGGGCCCCCGCCACCTCGGGGGGGGCCCGGCACTCGGCCAGCTGCGAATCTGCCGGGGGGATCAGGGTCAGGGCTGGCTGCCGGGCCCCGGGGAGGGGTGGGGGGCAGCGGTGGGGAGCATGGGGGGGGGGGGGGGGCGGGACAGGCGTCACCTACCCGACGCGCAGCGCTGGATGCGTCCCCGCAGCCACTTGAGGAAGGGCTCCATGGCGCAGCCGCACACCCAGGGGTTGCCCCCCAGGCGCAGGCCTACCAGCCCCGGCAGCCCCTCCAGGGCGTCGAGGCTGATGGCCGAGAGCCCCCCGTGGCTGAGGTCCAGCTCCCGCAGCTGGGCCAGCCCTCGGAAAGCCTGGGGGTGCACGCGCCGCAGGCCGGGGTTGTGGCTGAGGTCGAGGCGCAGCAGCCCGCTGGCCTCCAGGAACATGTCGGCCGCCACCAGGCTGAAGTTGTTGTAGCTGAGGTCGAGGTGGGCCAGGCGCCGCGCCCCCAGGAAGAGCCCGGCCGGCAGCGCCGCCAGCGAGTTGTTGCGCAGGTCGAGGGCCCGCAGCTGGCCGTAGCAGGCCAGGTAGCCCGGCGGGATGCTGGCGATGTGGTTGTGGGCCAGGCTGAGGTTGCCGGTGTCCAGCGGCAGCTCGGGGGGCACCGAGAAGAGCCGCTGCCCGCTGCAGTCCACCGCCTGCCCACGGCACGTGCACAGCACCGGGCAGCCCGCCCCGGCGCCCGCCGCCACCGCCGCCGCCGCCGCTGCCGCTGCCGCCACCAGCCAGGGGCCCAGCAGCATGGCGGGGCGGCGGCGAGACCCCACCCGGCGGGCGCCGGCGGGGAGGCCCGGACCCTCACGGGGCGGCGGGGGCCATCCCACCGCGGGGAAAGGGCCGCCCGCCCGCTCACGCCGAGGGCTGCTGCTGGCGGTGGTCGGGAGCAGGGTCGGGCTCCGAGCTAGCAAAGCAGCGCTCCCAGCATCCCGGCGGCATCCGGGGGGCACACTAAATCCCCCCCCGGGGGCACGGCCGTCTGCGAGCCCCGGGGCACCGGCGGGGCCGGCGTTGGGCTGCTTTTGGCCGCCTGCGAGGAAGAGGGGTGGGAGAAAGCCGTGCTAGCCACATGCCCCGCTGGGGGGGGCCGCGGCTCGTGCAGCCCAGGGCGGCAGCGTGGGGGACCTGCACCCTCCCCATGCCCCCCATGCCGGGGCCACCCCACTTGTCCAAGCTACCCCCCCCCCGCCCCAGGGATTTCAGCCAAGAAAGATCCCCCCCAGCCCTGCTGACCTTGGTCAGCCCATCCTGACCAGCGGTGCGCAGAGCCGGGGGTGCCCGGTCCCCAGCCCCCCTGCCAGCCCCCCGCTCAGCCCTCCCCACCCGGCTTCCACGGGGACAACACCCTCCCCAGCCCCCCCCCCGGGGACCCCCCCGGGCCCGCATCCCCACCACCCGGCCTTCTCTTGCCCCCCGCTGCCTGGCCATCTTTGCTCCGGCTGCCCTCACCTGTGCCCTCCCCGGCTCCATCCCCTCCCCACCACCCCATCTCACCGGGGTGGGGGGGACATGCTGCCACCCCCCCTTCCCCACAGGCCCCCCCATCCCTCCGGCAGCCCCTGGGGTACTCACGCCAGCCAGGGGATGAGCGGGGGCTCGGCTCCCCACTGCCGCCGGGCCTGGGTGCTGAGGCGGGGGTCCCCAGGCGGCCGACCTCGCCCCGGAGGCCGCCAAGTTGGGCGAGCGGCTCCTGCAGCTGCGGCCAAGGCTGCTGCCGAGCCTGGCAATGGGAGCAGGTCTTTCCCCACCTCCTTCCTCCCCTCCTCCTCCTCGTCCTCCCTTGTCTCTCTCTTTCTCTGTCTCTCTTTTTTTTTTTTCCTCTTTTTTTTCCTTGAGGGCCAGATACTGACGTGTCGGTGTCTCTTAGCAACTGCCTCCACATCTCTGAGCAACAGGAGAGCGGGATGCGGAGCCGCCGGAGCGATGGAGACGGCGGAGGGTAGAAATGCCCCCGCCCCGGGGACACCCCAGCCAGGGCGGGGGGGGGGGGGATGGGATCCGCACCCAGATGAACGAGGCATCCGGGCAGGATGGAGCGGGGCAAGGGGTGGCATCTTGCCCCCTGCCATGGGCCCCCAGCCCTCCCCGCACCCCCCGGCCCTGGGAAGCATCCCCCGTGGGATGGGGTGAATCAGGGTTTCCCAGGCTCTGAAAACAGAAACAAATTACGTATGGGCAGAGGGGGAAAATCAGGCAGCGGGGATGGCACCGGGCGCGATGGCCCCGACCGCTTTCCCCCCAGTGCACCCAAGCCGCAGGGACTGGCTGGCCTGGGGGCCACAGTGGTGGTGGCTGTGGCAGGGACGGCTGCATTTCCACTTAAGAGCCCGCCAACCCCAGCAGCACACAAAGCCCCTCCAGCCTGCCACAAATGTGGGTTTTGTTTTGGTTTTCCCTCTGCTCGCAGACCCGGAAAGTGCCTGGGGTTGACGCTGATTGCTCGGCTGCACGCGAGCCGGGAGATTGTTTCCCTTCTCCCCCTGGATGGCGAGGGGGCACAGCGGGTTTTAGCAAGCTGCCCTCCTCCCCACAGCCGGCTTTTTAGCGGGCAAGCAGCCCTTTCAGATCACAAGGATGCCCATGTTCTGCTCTGGAAACGCTGCAGCATCACAACGATGGAATTTTTGGAGAGGAGGCACTTTCCAAACCCAGCCTGCCCACGTTTGGGGTGGGGAATTTCCTCCGTTTAATTTTCTCCTACTGCTTTCATGGAGTTGCTCCTTCTCCCAGCTGCCACCGCCGGCCGTATCCGGGTGCTTCAGCAGCATGGCCGGGGGGTTGTTTGCTCCCCGCGTCCCGTGGGGCAGCTCCTCCTTGTTGGGCGTGCGGCCGCCTCTCCCCATGGTGGGCATTAATTGGTGCTGAGCGTAGCCCAGGCTCCCAGCAGGCTTCAAGGGAAACTCCAGGAGCCGGATACACCCAGCCGTGCCGGGAGCCAGCTGCGGCTCCAGCAGACGCCTAATTAGAGATAAGACCCGAGCCTGGCTGCGGATGTCTTCCCAGCATCTATTAGCGCCGGGGCTTTTTCCACAGCGACTCCCGCCCCCCACCCCCAGCATTTTGGGCTACATTGGCAGCAAATAAACCAGAAAACGACCCCAAACAGGGTGTGTTCACAAGGGCTCTCGGGGCACAGCGATGCAGCAGAGCTCAGCTCGCGGCCCCCTCGCCACCCTCCCCATGGTCTCCGCCGAGGGGACAGCAGCGCGGTGGCGGGGCGGTGTCCCTGATGGAGCCACAACCCGCTCCCAGGGCCGGGATTAGGATGCTCGCCTTTGGGGTGGGAAGGGGTGCGGGCTGCCCTCCACCAGCCCACCCACGGAGCCCCCCTGCGAGAGCCCAGCCCCACCAAAATGGCGTTTCTGGGACAGACCCACAGGCGGGAGGGCGCTGCCTTTCCAGACAATTGCTCCAAGCTTGCTTCCAGTCCCCCTTTCCAATTTATGTTCCCCCTGCCCTGTTGGGGGGAGGCATTGGTGGTGAGGCATCCCCCTCACCCGTAGCCGGCTCTCGGAGGCTCGGCCCCGCTTGCTCGCAGCCACCAGCCGAGCTCACCCCGGTCCCCGGTCCCCTGGGATGGCTCCAAGGAGCCCGGATCGGTTAACCTGCCTGTATCCAGGGTGCTCAGCCTCTGATAGCCCCCCCCCCCCCAGGTTAATCCGCATGTGGTCAAGCGCTGGGGGGAGGAGGAATGGAGAAGAGCAGTGGCATCCTCTTCCTCTGATGGCGGGTCAAAGCTGTTGGTCACCAACGGGAGCTCCCCCAGCCGCCTTGGCACGTCGGCAGGCAGCACGGCGCTCGCTTCGTGGCCTGAGATGGTGGCAGGATGCAGGGCTCAGGCTCCTTGCAGTGTCCTGCCGGCCCCCGGCCCGGGGTCTCACAGTCCCCAGGCTCCCCGCAGCGTTCCGCCGGCCCCCGGCCCGGGGTCTCGCAGTCCCCAGCCAGGCAGATTGGCTGCCGTGACGCCCGGGGCAGTGCCTCCAGCCCCTCAAAAATAAATCAGGGTCACTGTGTCCGCCTCTACTGCCGGCACCCGGGCACGAAGCAGGGCTGTGGGTGACGCTGGTGGGCGTACGCCTTCCCGCGCCGGGGAGCCACGGGGAGAGCCAGGGGAGGAGGGCTTGGGGGCATCGCGAGTCCTCTCCTGGCTCCCGCTGCCGAGCGCGCCCCTGGGTTTCATCAGCCACTGGCTCCTGCCGGAGGAGTGAAGCTGGCTGGTGGCACTGCCGGAGGGCTGGGGTTGCAGTGAGGGATGAAGCAGTTTTGTTTCAGGTTGGTGGCGAGGCCCTGTCCCTGCGCCGCTGTAAGCGGCACCCGGCACCCGTCAAACCGCAGCCCGAGTTCCCCGGTGGGGCAGGAAGTTCACAGGAAGGGCTCCTGGTGAGAGCCACGGGCTGCGCTGAGCAGCCGGCATGGCACCGAGCAGCCGGCACGGCATTGTGTGGCTGGCACAGCACCGAGCGGTTGGCACAGCATCGCATGGCCGGCACAGCACCGAGCGGCCGGCACAGCACCCAGTGGCCGGCACAGCATCGCGTGGCCGGCACAGCACCCAGTAGCTGGCACAGCATCGAGTGGCCGGCACAGCACCAAGTGGCCGGCACAGCATCACATGGCTGGCACAGCACCGAGCGGTTGGCACAGCATCGCATGGCTGGCACAGCACCCAGTGGCCGGCACAGCACCCAGTGGCCGGCACAGCATCGCGTGGCCGGCACAGCACCCAGTAGCTGGCACAGCATCGAGTGGCCGGCACAGCATCACATGGCTGGCACAGCACCAAGTGGTTGGCACAGCATCGCGTGGCCGGCACAGCACCCAGTGGCCGGCACAGCACCCAGTGGCTGGCACAGCACCGAGCGGCCGGCACAGCACCGAGCAGCCGGCACAGCATCACATGGCTGGCACAGCACCCAGTGGCCGGCACAGCACCGAGCGGCCGGCACAGCACCCAGTGGCCGGCACAGCACCGAGCGGTTGGCACAGCATCGCGTGGCTAGCACAGCACCGAGTGGCCGGCACAGCATCGAGTGGCCGGCACAGCATCACATGGCTGGCACAGCACCGAGTGGTTGGCACAGCATCGCATGGCTGGCACAGCACCCAGTGGCCGGCACAGCACCACACGGCCGGCGTTGGGCGCCACTGCCTGCCCAGGGCTGGGCCAAAGCCCCTCACAGGCGCTGCCGGGCAGAGCCGAGGCAGGGCCAGCTCCTGCCCACCCCACAAAACGTCGCCACACCCAGGATGCTCCAGCTCCTGCGCTGCCGACACCTGAGCAACCAAACCCGCGCTGAGCAGGCCTGGCTCTGGCCGTCAGCTTCCCCAGCACCACCCCCATATGTTAGCCCAGTCCTTCGCTTTTTTTTTGTAAATGCTCCACAGCCGTTAATGAGCTTGCGCTAATTTAACCCAGCCTGGATGCCTGTGTGGTGAGATGGGTGGAACTCAGGGCATGGGGCACATGCCGGGATCCCGGCAGCAGCGGGGCGCTGTCTGGCTCCTCTTCGGGTCCCTCTCCGCCCGGGGCACGTTCCTTCTGGGCTGACACCCTGCGCTGTTGGCAGACATCCCACACCTGGCTGGAAAGCTGCGCAGGGAAGGGGTCGAGTCCCCATCCCTGGAGGTATTTAAAAGAAGAGGAGATGAGGTGCTTAGGGAGAGGGTTTAGTGGTGGGGTGGCAGGGTTAGGGTAACGGTTGGACTTGATGATCTTAAAGGTCTTTTCCAACCTAGACGATTCTATGATTCCACCCCGGAGCAGCTTTCGGAGGCATGGGGTGCCAAGGTGGGGTGTTGCAGCCTCGAATGCCCTGCGCTTGCCCCGGCAGCTCTTGCTCCGGTGGGGTTCATCCTGGCGCTGCGGGGGCACAGCTGTGGCGAGGGCGGTGGGAGCGTTCCCCGGGGGACATTTGGGGTTTTCTCTGGTAACGCTGCTCGCGTCAGCCCCACTCGGCCGGAGGGAGCTGCAGGTGGGGCAGCGCCTGCTCTCAGCTCCTTTCCACGCTGCCGCACTCTCGTGTCCCGCAGTCGCTTCAGAGGCGCTTTTGCAATTTCAGGCTCAGAAAGAGCTGGGGTTTTTGGTTTTTTTTGGTTTGCACCTGCGTACACATGAAGCCTTGCTGAGGGCCCCGGGAGCTCGGCCACCACACCCCCGCCTGCCCATGCCCTCCCCTCAGTGCCCGAGAGCCTTTGGCACCCTGACCCGGCGCGGTTCTGCCGCTTTGCGGCCACTACTTGCCGCCGGGAGCGTGCAAACAGCCCAGGCTCAGCCTGGATCTTGAATCCAGGGCTGCTCCACAGCCTGCGCCTTCCCCCGCCTCGAGGTCTGACACCCCTATGGCAGCCTGAGCTTTCAAAGCTTTTTGCTTGACCAAAAGGCCCGCAATGGGACCCGTTCCCACCGCAGGACCCTGCTGCTGTTCTGGGGGGACGCCAGCACCGATGCTCAGCTCCGTGGCAGGATGAGCATCAAGGGGCAGAGGCCAACGCCACCCCCAAGCCCCCGCCTGGCCCAGCCTCGGCTCTTTGGGCTCACCGGCATGGCCCAGGCGGAGCTCCACCGCACTCTGGGAAGGGAGGAGCTGGTGCTGAGAAGAAAAGAGAAGAAAAGGGGACAGTAAAGGAGGTGCAGAAAGGATGTGAAGTGTGAGAACCTTGACCTGAGAGGGAAGGAAACTGCAGCGCGCTTTGAAAGTGAAACCCTGCCCGTATGGGAAATCGGGGCGCCCGTGCAGCTCACCAGGCTTTGCCCCTCTGATGAAAGTCTCCGGCGGTCCCTGCAAACCCCTCCGGCTCGGTGGCACTGCACGGCGCGTCCCGCACAGCCTGAGGCAGCCTTGCTCGGGAGCAGGGCCGGCTGCCTGGCTGTGACCCTGGGGGGGATGCCGCTCTCCTGCTGAGGACGGTGCTCTCCTGGTGGGGACACTGCTCTCCTGGTGGGGACACTGCTCTCCTGGTAGGTCCACGGCTCTCCTGGTGGGGCCGCCACTCTGCTGGTGGGGACATGGGTCTTCCTGGTGGGGACATGGCTCTCCTGGTGGGGACACTGCTCACCTGGTGGGGACACTGCACTCCTGGTGGGGACACAGCTCTCAGAGCAGGGACTCTGCTCACGTGGTGGGACATGGATCCAGTGAGGTTTGGTGGCAAGTCCCTGGGCTGCTGCCCCCCGGCTCCTCATGCTCATGCTGGAGAGGGCGGTTTGGGCTGGGGGCACAGCAGGGATGATGGTGCCTGGTTGGGGCCACCCAGCCCTGGCCCCTAGGGAGCGGAGCAGGGAGGATGAGGCTGGGGGCAGCGGGGGGCACAGCTCCCCCGGGGCAGAGACAGCACAACCAGGATGGGACTGGGCTGTGAGGTTGGGGAGGTTCCTTGCAGGATGGTTCCCCAAAACCTTGTCCCCCCCATCACAGGCACGGGGCTGTGTGTTAGTCGGGGGCTGGGGCTCTCCCCATGGGGGCGCGCAGCAGCAGGAACTGTGCCCCGAGCAGAGGCAGCCCCCAGGGGAGCTCCCCCCTAGCTGGGGAGCTGCTGCTCCGGGCCCTGGAAGACCTCCCCGAGCTGGATTTTAAGAAATTTCGGGATGCGCTGGCACACGGAGACCTGCAGGGCAGGAGCTGCATTCCCTGGGGGCGGCTGGAGAAGGCCGACTGGATGGATACAAAGAACCTGATGCTGGATTTCTACGGCGCGGAGGCGGCCCTGGATGTGGCGGTGGCCGTCTTGGAGCGCATCCAGCTCCGCAACGCTGCCGCCCTGCTCCAGGAAAGCAGGAAAAAAGGTGGGAACGCCAAGCGGCTCCCCAGTGTCCTGTGGGGCCCTGGGCACCCTGTCCTGGGGGATGCACCTGCAAGAGCCCCTGCTGGGGGCTGGGGGGATGCTATGGGAAGGGCGGTGGGTTGGGGGTCCCCAGGGTGGGGTGGGGGCTCCTCCAGGGAGGAGGAGATGGAAGAGGATTTGAGGGTGCTGGGGGCTCGGCGACGCTGCCCCCTAACACCCCTTTCTCTCCCAGCCCTGGCGTCCGCTCCTCCACCGGGTTCATCGCCGTCAGGTAGGTGCCAGTGGGGAGAAGCACGGGGGGCTCTGCCGATGCTCGCCCCACGGCCCACAGATGCATGAGGTGGCCTCCCACCCCTCCAGATTACCGCAGGAGTTACAAAACAGCCGTTCGCCAGGCGTTCACCTGCATAAAGGACCAAAACGCCCGGGTGGGCGATAACGTGAGCCTGAACGCCAGGTACTCGAAGCTGGTGATTGTCAACAAGCACCGCGACGAAGAGCAACGGGAGCACGAGATCACGGCCAGGGGGCAGAGGCACGCGGAGGTCATGAAGGAGCAAGCCAGCTCCTCCATTGCCCTTGGCGACCTCTTCAAGCCCGGCCCCGATGGCTGGACCCCCAAGGTGGTGGTGCTCCTGGGAGCCGCAGGCGTGGGCAAGACGATGACAGCCAGGAAGATCATGCTGGACTGGGCGTCCGACAAGGTGTTTGCGGAGTTCGACTACGTCTTCTACATCCACTGCCGGGAGGGCAACCTGCTCACCAGCCGGGCCAGCGTGGCCGACCTCATCGCCCAGTGCTGCCCCAGCGGCTCTCCCCCACTCACCGAGATGCTGGGGCAGCCCGAGAAGCTCCTGTTTGTCATGGACGGCTTCGATGAGCTCCGCTTTTCCTTCGACCTGCCCCGCTCCGAGCTGTGCTCCCAGCCCTGGGAGCAGAGGCCGGTGGAAATCATCCTGAGCAGCCTCTTCCGCAGGAGGCTCCTGCCCGAGAGCTCCCTGCTCATCACCACCAGGCCGGCTGCCCTGAAGAAGCTGGGCGGGTGCCTGGAGTGCGAGCGCTGTGCCGAAATCCTGGGCTTCTCGGAGGCGGAGAGGGAGGAGTATTTCCACAGGTTTTTCGAAAATGCGGAGCAGGCGGCGGTCGCCTTCCGGTTCGTCCGAGGGAACGAGACGCTCTTCACCATGTGCCTGGTGCCCATCGTGTGCTGGATCGTCTGCACCGTCATGAAGCAGCAGCTTGGCCGCACCGGGGGTCTCACCCAAAGCCCGAAGACAACGACGGGGATCTACATCCTCTACCTTTCCGCCCTGCTGCGGTCGCTGGGCGGCCATCTGAAGCGGGGCATACCCGGGGTGCTCAGGAGGCTGTGCTGCCTGGCGGCTGATGGTGTCTGGAAGCAGAAGGTCCTCTTCGAGGAGAAGGAGGTGCGGGGGTATGCGCTGGACCAGCGAGAGGCCCTCCCGCTCCTCCTCAACGAGCACCTCTTCCAGAGGGACATCTCCTGCGTCAGCACCTATAGCTTCACCCACCTCAGCTTCCAGGAGTTTTTTGCAGCACTCTTCTACCTGCTGGAGGACAACAGGGAGGGGCGGGACCTGACCCCCGCCGGTCCCACCAGGGACGTGAAGGAGCTGCTGGCCAGCTACAGCAGCTCTGGGAACCACTTCATGCTGACTGTACGGTTCCTCTTCGGACTCTTAAATGAGGAGCGCAGGAGGGAGCTGGAGGAGGAGATGGGGTGCAAAATCGCGCCTAGAATTACGCAGGAATTACTGGAGTGGCTTCAAACCAGCCAGAAAACGCCTCTCGCGCTTCTGATGGAGGAGACGTCAGTGATTCGTGAGCTGGAGGTCTGCCACTGCCTGTATGAGCTCCAGGATGAGCGATTTGTAGTGACCGCCTTGGATCCTTTCACTGGGGTGCACCTACGGGGGCTCAACCTCAGCCGCTTCGACCAAATGGTCCTTTCCTTCAGTGTAAAGAACTTCCCCAAGCTGGAGTCGCTCGACCTGGGGCGCTGCTCCTTTCTGTGGGACGACCCCGAGGAGCCCCTGGGCCCGCAGCCATCCAAGCAGGTGTGCCGGTGCGTGCCGTCCCCGCTACGAAGCGCCCGAGCCCTTGGAGCCCAGAGAGCTGTGGTGGCCCCACAGAGGAGCCCGCGGCCAGGCTGGGGCTCCCACCATCCCGGGAGTGTTGGCAAGGGGGCTCCGACCTGACCCGGGGACACAGCTGGCAGCCCCAGAGCGATACCGGAACGGGGATGGGGATAGGAACAGATTAGGAATAGGAATGGGAGTAGCAATAGGAATAGGAATAGGAAAAGGAATAGGAATAGGTTTGGGAATAGCAATAGGAATGGGAGTAGCAATAGGAATAGGACTAGGACTAGGACTAGGACTAGGAATAGGAAAAGGAATAGAAATAAGAATAGGAATAGGAATAGGAATAGGAATAGGAATAGGAATAGGAATAGGAATGGGATAAGCAATAGGAATAGGAGTAGACAAAGGAAAGAATAGAACAACAGAG
>JADKXX010007918.1:0-58207 GCA_017310255.1 Butorides virescens | reverse complement strand
AATAGGAATAGGAATAGGAATAGGAATAGGAATAGGAATAGGAAAAGGAATAGGAATAAGAATAGGAATAGGAATGGGAAAAGCAATAGGAATAGGAGCAGAGAAAGGAAAGAATAAAACAGAACAGAGATAGAATAGGAACAGAACAGGGATAGAAGAGGAATGGGAACAGAATAGGAAAGGACCAGACTAGGACAGGATAGGACAGGAGTAGGAACAGCACACATTGCTCCTTTATTTTCAGGGAAAGGCAGCCGGAGGAGGGGAAGCAGTCGCCCATCCACCTGCTCTGCCAAGCCTTGGAGAAATCGGGCTGTAAACTGAAGACGCTAAGGTACGGCGCTCTTCCCTGCCAGGGAAACAGGAAAGCGAGCAAACCCCGGCTGGCGCGGCCGCACCTCCCGCTGCCCAGGGCGGATGACCACGTGCGGCGGCAGCTCGCTGCAGGGTGGGCCGGGCTGCTCTGCTCCGGGGAGGCCATCCGCAAGGACCGGGCCGGGCTGCGGCCGTGGCCAGCGAGGGGGTGGCTGGCGTGCCGGGCCAGCGGGCAACCTGCCGAGCCCCACGGCTCCTCTGCCCCTCTCTCCTGCAGGTTTGACCAGTGCCAGCTCACCGGCGCCTGCGCCCGGGCTCTGGCCTCCGTTCTCCGCACAAACCCCACCCTGGTGGAGCTGGATCTGTCTGGGAATGAGGAGCTGAGGGATGGCGGGGTGACGCTGCTGTGCCAGGGGCTGGGGTGCGGCGCCCGCCAGCTGCAGACGCTGCGGTAGGGGACGTTTCCAGCCCCGAGAGGCTGCGGGGCCGCTCGTCCTGCTGCTTGCCAGCCTGGGCGGGGGGAGGGAAAAAGGAAAAGGAATGGCCCATTTACCCGTGCTGCCGCCCCGAAGATGGTCTGCGGCATCGCAGAGCTGCTCGTGGCAGGGCCTGACCCCTGCTATTGCCTCTTCCATCAATATCATTTAGTTCTGCGTTTTTAAATGGATGAGTCGCGGCTAGGGCACTGTAGGGGAAGCATGAGAGCGAATGCGTTGCCAGTGCAGATGGAGAAGTTTGGGGTGAGGTCTGTGCCTCCCTCCCCGCTGTTTGCTCGCCTGCCAGTGCCCCTCCCTGGGCTCTCGCCCTGCGGGTGCTTTCGGGTCCCCATGCACCCGGGCAGGGGCAGGGCTGGCCACGCATCCCGCAGAAACACGCAGCTGCGGAGGGGGATTCACCCCACCGACCCTTTCTGGGGAGGGGATGAACTGGCCCTTGGGGGTGTCAGCATTTTTCCCTCCTCTTTTCTTTTTTTTTTTTTTTTTTGATGTTTCCATTTCCCCCCTTTCCCCTGGTACAGGCTCAGCCTGGACAACAAGAGCTGAAGGAGGGAATCTCTCGGAAACCTCAAAAGCGAGGTGGCTTCCTCTCACCCACCCAAGCAATATTATTTGTTTGCCCCCAGACCTTTCCCCCCTGGTTGAGCGGAGGCTGCCCGCTGGCAGCGTCCCACTCCCAGCGTCCTCTCCATTCCCACGCTCCGGCTCAGCGGGATGGCTGCTGGGCGCTCCTCACGGCTGCCCTTCACCATTTTGTCCTTCGGAGGCTGCGGATCTGGGTTGTGTTTTGCTCTCGGGAGCTGCTCTCAGCGTCAGGGCGCCCAGGGATGCCGAGCGAGGAAGCTTGGCAGCAAACGCGAGCAGACAGCAGACACGGGCACGCCAGCTCGGCGGAGGGGGAGGAGAGGGCAGCGAGACGCTCCCCTCGCTTTCCCAACACGCTGTCCCCAGAGCCGCTGCGGGAGCCACCTCTGTGCCATGGCTTGGGCAGGGGGGCGCTGGCTGGGTCCCCTCCAACCCGGGGTACTGGGAAGGAGGGGGCAGCCTCACCGCCATCTCTCCCGCAGGCTGGGCTGCTGCAGCCTCACGGCCGACGGCTGCAAGGAGCTCGCCGCCACGCTGGGTGCCATGCCCAGCCTGGAGCAGCTGGACCTGAGTGACAATCCCCTGGGGGACGCCGGCCTGCGGCCGCTCTGCAAGGCTCTGGCGGAACCTGGCTGCCACGTGCAAAAGCTCGGGTACGGGGCGTCGGGCTGGCGGGTCCCGGCAGGCATGCGGAGGGTGCGGGCGAGGGCCGGGGCGGCCGGGTGGGCTCCTCTGCCCCGGCCGTGCTGCGTTGCTGCCCCCGAGCCGCAACAGCCTGACCCCACCTCTGGGCTCAGAAAGCAGCGGGTGGTTTTTGGAGAGAAGCGGCTGCTGGGGGTCGTGCCTGGCTCAGCCACGGCCCTGTTCCCCGCGCAGGCTGTGGCGGTGCCGCCTGACGGAGGCAAGCGGCGGGGACCTCGCTGCGGTGCTCCCCAACAGCCCCAGCCTGGCCGAGCTGCACCTGGGGGACAACGAGCTGGGGGACGGAGGCGTGCGGCGGCTGAGCGAGGGCCTGCGGGATCCTGCCTGCCGGCTGCGGGTGCTGAGGTGAGGGGCTGCCGGGGGCTTCGCAGGGGGCACCGAGACCCTCTGCAAGCGGGACGTCTGCAAGTCAAAAATAGGCAGCGATTGCTGTGTCGCGCTCGGAGGACGCATTGTGCTCCTGGGCTACGCAGCACAGGGCTGGCCGCCCTCCCGAGACCCGCGGGATGTAGGTGACGTGCCGACTTCCACCAGGGCCACTGCCGCTGTGACAGCTCTGTTTGTCCCATCTGCTTTTAAACCCGAGCTTCTTACCTGCTGTCCCCATGGAGGTAGGGATGAGCCCCATCTCAGCCGTCCCCCAAACAGTGGTAGCGGAAAGCCGGGCAGGGGAGCAGGCTGCGGAGAGGCTGCGCAGCAAGAGCGGTGGCACTGGAGTGGGTGGCACTTCCCCGGGCTCGGGCAGTGGCTCCCCACCTGCAGAGACCCCCGGGAAAGGGGTCTGGGCTTGGCCGGTGGGGGCACGAGGGCAGGGCAGCTCAGCAGGGGTGTGGAGCAGCACCTTTGCTTTGAACAGCCAGAGCCAGAGAGGAGGGAATTGGGCAACGCAGCCCCTCCATCGGGCAGCCGCTTCAGCTCCTGCGCTCCAGCGGTGCTGCTGAGCCAAGGGCAGGGGGCTGCAGTGCCCCCGGATGGGAGACGTGCCAGACCAGCGGGCTGCCGGAGCGGCCGTGGTGATGCCACTCTGCCCTGCGCAGGCTGTGGCGGTGCCACCTGACGGAGGCGAGCGGCGGGGCCCTTGCCGCGGTGCTCCCCAACAGCCCCAGCCTGGCCGAGCTGCACCTGGGGGACAACGAGCTGGGGGACGGAGGCGTGCGGCGGCTGAGCGAGGGCCTGCGGGATCCTGCCTGCCGGCTGCGGGTGCTGAGGTGAGGGGCTGCCGGGGCACTGGGGCTGGGAGGGTGCTCCCCTGATGAGCGTCCTTACAGCCCTGTCCAGGGCAGCCGGGACATTGTCAGGTGGGTGCCACGAGCTTCGATAGGCAGGGTGCTAACAGCTTGAAAAATAGAAAATTGTGTATTTATTAGCGAGGTGAGAGCATTTATTATCACCCGGAGGAGGTAACCGGGATTTAACGCTCTCCCAGACGGAGCAGCCGTGCGCTCGCCGCCCCGCTGCTGTTATGGCATCCCCCAGCACATTGCGGGTGCGGGCACAGAGACCTTCGCTCCCAAAGACCACCCCGAGCGTATTTTACGGTTGTGAGAAGTAACCAGGGGGGGTACCCCAGCCGAGAGGCAGCCCAGTCCTGCCCATGCCCATCTGGAGGGATGTTCCCCATCCCGGGGAGATTACCCCCCGCCTCAGAGGCCTTGCAAGAAGCCCGGAGCGAGGCTTTGGAGCAAGTTCCCCCCTGGAGGCTGTTTCCAGGGATCCAGAGAACCTGGGGCGGGTGGGTAGCGGCACGGCGAGGCTTCTGGCTGTCAAGGACCGTGCATGAGAAGTCCAAATGTCTCCTTTCTCCCAATGCCTCCCCCGCAGCCTGTGGAAGTGCGGGCTCACCGGCGCCTGCTGCGCGGATCTCTGCGCTGTGCTCAGCACCAGCCAGAGCCTGGAGCACCTGGACCTGAGCGAGAACGAGCTGGGAGCGGGCGGCGTGCAGGATCTGTGCGCGGCGCTGGGGCGTCCCGCCTGCTCCCTGAAGCGGCTCTGGTAAGGGCACCGACTGAGCGCCAGGCGAGCCCCCCTGCGCCGCGGCTCTCAGCCCGCTGGGCATCCGCTGTTGAGCGATGGCTGCTCCGGGCACCCCTCTCCAAAAGCATCGGGGTCAGCGCGGTGCTGGGCAGTTTGGTGTGGGAAGCACCGCACCGGCAGCCGGAGCTGGCCCGGCCTCCTGCCAGCCAGCAGGCAGCTGCCCCGCCGTCCCCCCACGGCTCAACCAGCTCGTCACTTCTGGAATTTGGGTGATTAGACCAACCGCCCTCCCAAAGTGGAGGACAGGGACAACTCAGGACAGGCCACCAATGTGCAGAGCTGGTGGTGGTGGTGGGGGAATGACGTGTTTCACCAGCCCCAAAGCAGGCAGCAGGGAGGGGTGCTCAACACCACAGCACCTTTCTCACCCCGAGCCCGGCCCTGCCGATGCCAACTCCTTGCCCGGCGCGGCGGGCAGAGGCACGGCAGGGGTTGCCTTGACCCAGCCATGTGGGGCCATGGAGCCCAGCTCCGGCTGCCAGGGCAGGACCCTGCCGGGGGCCCCGTCCCTTGGCAGAGCTGTGGCTGCCCATCTGGGGGGGCTCCATGTGCCAACCCTGGCCTCAGTCTCCCCCACGCTCTTAGTTAGGACAGGGGCCAGAGAACACCAGAGAACCCCCCCCCCACTGTCTGCTCTGTCTTGATTTTGGCTGTGCTAACATCACAGCCAACAGTCGATAACTTGGGGGGGTTTAACCTCTCTCTTCTCCTCTCCAAAGGCTGAAGGAACATGGATTAAATGAAGAGACGTTGCAGAAGCTGGCGGCTCTGAGGAAAGCAAAACCCTCCCTGAATATAGGGTACATTTGAGAAGCAGGACTGGCTTGGGCCAGGGGCGCTGGCCTGGGGGCTCACTGACAGAGCTGGCATGGGTTAAGGGGAGATGAGGGGTCTGGGAGGGGTTTCCTCTATTTACGAGAAATCCTTTTAGTGCTGAAAGCACCTTCCAAGAGGCAGGGCCAGGCTCTGGCTGAGCCTCCTGAGGGGCATAGACAGGTTTGTGCATTACAGGTCCAGGTAGGGCCTCATCCAAGGTCCTGGGTGGGTGGGAAGGACCAGAGCTGGGGCCATAGGAAACTGGGATGAGGCAATGGATGAATCTGAAAGGTCAGTGCTTGGTCCCCACTGTTGGGAGCACCCAAAACACACCTCAGCGGCAGAGACTTTTATTCCCTGCGCGTGGGTCAGTCACTGTGATGTGTGTATGGATGAGGGGTTTGGTATTTCTGCCTGATGCCATAGTTTCCCGGAAGAGCTTCTCCCTCTCCTGTTTGGCCATGTGTTTATTGTGAAGAATGCTCATATCATACCCATGCTAAATAAAGATCCCTGCCCAGAAAGCTCATCACACTGTGACATTGCCATTTGCTCCTGCGTCAGCAGCGATACCCCAGCCCCTCCCAGGGTCCAGAGCCATGGTCTGGTTTTTCTCCCATTTCAAGGGGGACTGCTATGCAGACAAGGGGGAGAGGTGGATAAACAAAGCACAAATCTGTTTAAACGTGCCGGGGAGCGGCCCAGTTCTCACCAGGGGCAAGAACAACGCTGCTTTTCCTCTCCTGCGACCCAGTCCTGGCTCTCAGCCCCGGTCCTGAGCTCCAGCTCCCTGTAGCTTCTAAGGTGATACCTGGGACCATGCTCAGTCACCACAGCTCAGTGCCATGCAGCACACAGCTCTCATCAGAGACCTGCAGGCAGCAGCACCAGCAACTCCCCTCCCAGGCACCGGAGAGGCAATGGTGCCAGCTCCCAGCCTGGAGCCCAAACTGGGGCTGCACAGGGGACCAGACGACCCAGGTCCCTTCACAGCCTGGCAGGGCTCTGCCAACTTCACATCCTCGGGACCTGCTTCTCAGCTTTTGTTGGTTACCGGTCCCGGGCAGGAGATGTGCTGACAGCAGCTGGGGTTTCGGCAGGGGCCCTCCCAGGCACTTCCTGCTCATGGCCAGAACATCACGCCTGTGGTTTGACAGGCGTTGCTTGTGCCAGCACAGTTCAGAAGCGGTTCAGCCCCAAGCACGAGGCTGAGAGACGGCCCCCACACCCTCCCGCCAGACCTGGGTCCCTCAGCAGCCAGGCAGCTCCAGCCAGTGCCAGATGAGAGGCTGACCCCCTGCTCCCATCCCCTGCCAAGCTCCGGAAATCATTGCCTCCTAACAAGGTAATTTGAGGATTACCGTGAGGGACAGAAGCCAGCTGGCAGGGAACAGCCGGAGTCTGTGCTCAGGGGAGCCAGAGAGCACCAGGGGAACCTGAAATAGCCCCAGAGAGCCCAGGGAAACAGGCAATGCAAGAGCATCCCAGACAGCCTGCAGAGATTAAGAAAGCTCAGAGGTGCCATGGCCACCCTGACGGCACCTGAGAAAGCCACCAGTGAGAGAGGTCAAGAGGTGCAAGAAAGCTCAGAGGAACAGGAAAAAAAGCCTCCAGGTTGATCCCAAGGGAGTTCAAGTGATGCCGAGCTCTGCAGAGCCCTGAACCCAGGGCAGCCAGGAAAGCACAGAGGAACCCAGGAGAGCCAGAGCCCCCAAACACCAGTAGATCCAAGAGAGACAAAGTGAGGGTGTTGCTGCGTAGGCTGAATCCAGCTCTGCAGCACCCTGCGAGGGGGAGGAGTGGGGTGCAGCCAGGCTGGGCTGGAGGCAGCGGGGAGCAGGAGAGAGGTGGGAAGGCACTGAGGTGACCACCAGCACCGCAGGACCAGCCAGACCCTGGGACTGCTGCTGCCCTGGTCAGAGCACTGTCAGCACCCCCAGAACTTAGTGCATGGATGAGAAGGTGGCAGGAGCACTCCCCAGCTGCGATTGTCTGAGCCTGAGCACCTCCCCCCTCCCACAGGTTCAGCCTCTTCCAGTAAACGTGAAGTCAAATGCATCTTACCCCTTATGAGCTACTCCTTTGGGTAGCGCTGCTGAGAGAGGCTGCAAGACCTGAGGGACACTGAAATCCTGGAAGGACCCAAGAGAGCGCAAAAGACACCGAGGTAACCCCAGAGAGCTCAGGGGGACCCCTCAGGGATCAGCCAGAAGAACAGGAGTCACTGACAGCCCCACAAACATCCAGTAGGACAATGGGGGAGCCCAAGACGAATGAAAAGCTAGGAGGACCCAGGAATTGGGGGGCAATCCGGTAGCCAAGGCAGAGCTCCTTGGCAAGCAAGAGCCCTCAGCTGCCACAGAGCTCTGCTCACATGCTCCGAGCTGCTCTGTGCCTCTGCAAAGCTCCTCTCAACTCTGCCACCAGCTCTGTGGAGCTCAGAGCTCTACAGACCCATCAAAAGCTCCAACTGCCTGCAAGACTTCCACTGAGGCACTTGCAAACCCTCCTGAAGCATTTAAACCCCTCCAAGCCCATCATGAAGCTCCACAAGGCCACTCTGACCAGCTCCAAGCCTGCTCTGAACAGAAGCGAGCAGGCCTAGAGAGCTCTGAACAGGTCTACTCACTCTCAGCAACTGCACCCCATGCTCAGGGGGAAGGAGACCTCACAGCACCAGCCCAGCGCCAGGGACAGTGCAGGGCTGCACCAGCTGGGGACAGGGAACCTCCTCCTCCAGACAGGCTCACGGCTCTGATCACACAGAGGGAATAAATAGCCCCAGCCCTGTGTGAGGGCACCCAGAGCCACATGTTGTCTCACCCAAGGTGGGGCAGAGTCCCTCCCCGGCGTTCACGTTTGTGCTCAACAGCTGAGCCCGAGAGGGGAGAGCTGACAAAAGAGGAAGGAAAGGTTATTATGGCGAGTGCGGGACTTGGCGCTGGCCCAGGGACTTTCCCTTTCCACCCAAGCATCTCCCTCACCGCCATCAGAACAGGCTGCCCAGGGGGGTTGTGTAGTCTCCTTCTCTGGAGATATTCAAGGCCCGCCTGGATGAAGTCCTGTCTAGCATGCTCTAGGAGAACCTGCTTGAGCAGGGGGGTTGGACTGGGTGATCTCCTGAGGTCCCTTCCAACCCGTGCAATTCTGTGTGTGTGATCGTCGGCAGGGCACAGTTAGCCCAGTTGCTCCCGGGGCTGCACCAGCAGCCCTCTGGGGGCTTGTGATACAGCCGAGGCAGCACGGGCACGCAGCTCACCCCATGCAGCTCTGCAGGGCCCCAGCACCCGCTGCAGCCACCCTAGCGTGCCCCAGGCAACCGCTGCCCAGGCTCGGGGCACGCTGCAGGGGCCAGGAGACCCCCCCCTGCTGCTGCTAAGCATGCACGGGCAGGGGAGCGCTCGGCAGGTGACACCACTGCAGTCCTTTGGAAATCACTTACCCTTTCCAAGCCACGACCTCCAAACAAATCCGCCTGCTGCCCAAGGAAGGCTGCACGCTGAAGCCGCCCAGAGAGACAGGACCAAGAACTTAGCCTGGGCTTTGTTTTCCCGTTGGGAAAGGGAAGAACAGCAACAAAGATATTCAGAGACTGCTTAGACTGTCCCAGCAGGGTTTTCTGGCTGCGGGAAAGGATTCGGGCTCACAGTAACAAGAGGTCACAGGGATGCTTGAAGGAAAGCTGCCTGCAGACAGAAGCAGTTAAATACGTAAATACAGGGCAGAATTGGTTATGAAGACATGACTCCCTCACGTTGATTAAGAAAATTTGATCTTCCCTACAGCAGTTTCATCACTTCCCTGTGTAAGGTTCTGCAAACACCCCGAGGGAACATATAACAGTGCAATAGCATATCTGCAGGCATCTGCATGGTCACTGGGGGAAGCCACAGCCAGCCACCCCAAATGGGGGAGCCTCATCCCACCATGCTGGCCACAAGCACTGACAGAATGTTTACTGGATTTTATTCAATATTTTTATTTTTGTACAAAAAAAGGCTTAAAATCATAACTCCACTGCACGCCAACACAAACCCATGCACTACATTGTCATAAAACACACCCCTGCATTTCCTCAGTGTTTGGAGTTGCAGGGTGGGCCACAGGCAGAATCAGTCCCAGGCGGGGACTGCCAAACTGCTGAGCTTGTGCGCTTGAAGTATCGGGGCTTCCTCTTGCCAAAGATATCCTCCAGTTTAGGGCTCAGGATGAGCCCAAAGAGTTGGTCAACGTTCACTGGGTGATAGTATTGGTGTAAGACAGCTTGGTTAAGCTGAGACCCTACAGAAACAGCCGTATCGGAGAAGCAGGCTCAGTATAAACAAGTTTTCAGCACTCTGCTTAGGGTGCCCCCCTATCCCCTACAGCCCACAGGACAGTTTGTCTTTTGGCACGCCTGAAAAAACTGCTCCCTGTCCAGCGAGTGTGATCAACCACTTTCCTGCTCCTCGCAAAGCTCTGAACCCCACACCCACCTTCAGGTTGCCAGCAGGGCTTGTTTTAAGTCACTCAGCACACCAGACATTTCCCAAGCCCTCTGTGCCTCAGTTTCCCTTGGGAGGATGGACCGCCTCATTACTAGTGGGCCCCCACCGCGCTCTCACCCCCTTGGATCCAAAGACACGCACAGAGGTCTTTGGTTTAACTGCAACACAACAGCACCTGCAGGAGAGCAGCTCCAGCCCCCCTTGGACTCAGAGCCAGCCACTGCCAGCTCTGCTGAAGCCTCACAGGCTCCTGGACCACGCTTTGGGGAAGATGAGATTGTGCCAAGCAAACCTGGAAAGCTCCAGCTTCCCAGGGAAGGAATTGAAGGAACCAAACTTGACACCTACCGTCAGCCCAGGCAGGGACAGGCTTCCGAGGTTCATTCTCATCGTCTGTGGAGTCATCACTGTTCAGGTCCATCCCGTAGTTATTCTCGTTTACCTTTGGGGATCGAGATTTCTTGGTGCATTTCAGGGGTCCCAAGTAGGACGTGGAGACAGATTTCTGCAACACAGAGGCAGCGCTGATGAGGGTGGGAAGCAGCCCCTTGGGTCTGGCACACAGCAAGGTGGTGCTCAGGCATCTAGACGGTGCCCTCGCCCCGAGCACAAGCCAGGAGTTGGGGTGAGTTCCCAACACCACATGCTGGGCAAGGAACCTCACTATGAGGGCAAGGTGGCCCAAAGCAAGAGCCAGCTGCTGACCTTCTGGAGCAGACGCATCATTTGTACTCATTTCCATCCCTCATTCAAAAAAACCCAGGAGAGCCACGAAGGCCACCTCACAGTGCAGGGGAAGCCTTTGATCTGCACGTTAACTGGCACATCTGCAATATTGCTGCCTGACAGGTAACTTGGGCTGAGGTTTTTGGTAAAACCCAGAAGTGCTCAAATCCTTTTGGCTTTTTTTTTTTTTTTAACCAAACTTTACTTTGAAACCATGCCCCCGCCCCAGTAGCCAGGCTGTAGCAGGGGCCCTGTACTGCAAAACGCAGAGCCAGAACAGCCACTGGCCTACCCTGTGGCTTCCAAGCTGCCAGGAGGAACCTGCCAGCACCCAGCCAGGAAAAGGCAAGGGCTCCGTTTCACACGGAGGCCTGCAGGTCAGAACAGTGCGAGCCAAAGCTCGGAGCCACTGCCTGGTTTGTGGTGAGGGGCAGGGGTGGCTTGATGACCCGACAGTCGCACGCAGCACAGGAGTGCCTGGAGGTGCTGACCAGAGAATAAAGCAGGAAGGCAAGCCTCGTGCCATGGGACTCTGCGTTAAGGGAATGCAGGAGCATACAGGCACCGGCACAAACACAAACACCATCACCGTCCCCAGTGACTTGGTCAGTACTTTTAACCCTCTCCCCCCTCCTGGTTCTTGCAGAAAAGCCTTAGCAGACACCACCTATGTCTAAGCACTTGGCTTCTGCACACGTGGCTCTTCCACTCCAACCCTTCCACGTGTTTCAGGGCCCATCGGGTTTTTGTTCTGCAGAGCTCTGACATGAGTCACAGCACAGAAGTCGAGCGGGAAGAGGAGCCAGCCAGCCCCAAGACAAGAGAGTTTACCAGCAGAGGCAGTACTCAGGTCTGTCTGACTCTGAGCAGCTTCTCCACCCCTGCAGCGATCAGACCTAAGCCGCTCTGGCTCGAACAGGCTGCTGGAGACCTGGTGGCCAGGCTTGGCCCGCAGGCCGGGTCCCTACAGGGCCGCTGCAGGCTGAGGAGACGCCTCGTCGTGTGCTGCCATCCTGTGGCCGTTTCCAGCATCTTTCCCAAGATGAAACCCTTGTTTTTCCTGCAGGTTCCCCCTGTGCCAAGCTCCCAGCCAAGCACCAGAAAAGACAGACATCCCCCTCCTCTGCACAGATGCCTGTTAAACCCCACCAGCCCACATTGGGGACTTAATTTCCTGCTCCATCACTGGTGGATAAGCAGCCTGCAGGCTGGCTTCGAACCACAGGAGCCAATTCAACACCACAGACTCATTTTAGCTGAGGGCTCTGCTGGAACCTGGACTTACCTTCACAGTTTTGCTCAGCCATGTGCCAGAGGCAGCAGTCAAGGCTTCTGGCTGCTTGATTTTTGTCTCCTCTCCCAGCTGCTGCTGGGGCTCCTGCAGATCATCTTCCTCCTGTTAAGAGACAAGAATTAAGTCATTCGTGCACATTCACCCAAGCAAAGCCACCAGAATATGTCTGGAACCAAGCCATATTTTCTGGGGCCCTCACAAAAAACCCCTCAAGCGCCCCTGTGCCTTATTCTGCAGAAAAACCCCAAATGCAAGACTCCAAGATGAACAACTCCCATCCTCCCTCTGATCCAAATGAACACGGTCTCCAGAGTACACGCTCACCTTTACCGCTTTGAGCCAGGTATTAGAAGCCACAGCAACAGATTCTGGTTGCTTGGCTCTCTTCTCCTGTCCAGACTGCTGGTGCAGCACTTTTGGGCTCTCTTCCTCCTAACACAGAAATAATCTTCACTGCTTAAAGGCCTTTTCAACCCAAACCACTTTACCCAGGAGTTTCTTCTACCATACTACCCAGTAGGGAAGAGCTAGCAGGAAGGCAAGAGCTGCAGGCACTTTGCATTGCATTCAACTTCTCTCCTGTCTGGAGGAGCTTTGCTGCGGCTCGCTCCAGCCCAGTTGCTGGCAACATATGAAGGATTGAGGCCTTCATTAAAATTATATAGCACAAATAGGAGTTTAATGTCATGGACCGAGTGAGTAAGAGCAGCAAGAGCAAATGCAGAAGGAGGGATTTATCCTTAAGAGGAGTAGCATTTGGGAATTTGATTTTTTTACTAATGAAGAAGGCAGAAGAAAGAGTAATGTTAAGAGCAGAAAGAAAATGTTACTGTGATATTTTGAGCCAAACAGCCTTGTCTTTAAGCCATAACATCTTTTGCATAAATGCAAGCGACATTACATGAAGCCATACGATACCTGAAGCTTGTTATGGGGATCACATCCTCCAAATACAGTGAGTGAAGGTAGTAGGAAAAAAATAAACCTCTTACTAATTTCCATATTGATTTAAGTATCAGTGAATGCCATTTGGAGGTGTTCTTCAAAGTGCCATTGTATGGCTGTCATCCACCTTGTGATGGGGCTGAGAGAGCTCACCTGCTGACAAGAACCATCAAGCCCAACTTTAGCAACAGAGCTGGCTTATCCTTGCACAAACCCCAGCTCCATACAACACCACATTTGGCTCATCATCGGTTTTATTGTATTTGTTCCTCTAACAGAACAGTGAACGTTAAAACCTTAAACAGTAACACAGCATTGGAAGACAAGCCTGATCTTAAAATAAGTCTGCGTATCCTACGCCTCACTAGTTAACAACAGAGTGGTTGTTCCGAGACCACTCCAACTCCCCACCTTTATGTTTCTTTCGGTAAGCACTGCTGACTCCAGCGATGGCTGGGGGCCCTTCTCTTTCCCTCGCAGTTTGTGATCCCTGCGGAAAAAAACCCTAATTTAGTTAGAGGAAAGCATGTCCGCCTCCCCCTGCCCTGGGCATTCTTACAGCCTTTTGCTTCAGTACTCTGAACCTTTGGGACAATCAGACACTCACACCAGCCTCCCAGTTTCAGCAACACTATTCATATCTACTGCTTCACCATGCTTGTTGCCAAGTCCCCTCCTCCAGGATAGAAGCAAGCTAGTACCTCTCCTTCACTTGTTCCACCTGTTGCTGATCTAAAAGATTTTTCAGTTCCAAGACTTTCTTTCCTTTTTCTTTCACTTCATCCTCTCTCCTTTTCTGCAGTGGTTCTTGCTGCTCAAATCCATCTTCCTGAAGAAGAAAGAAGAAAACCCTTATAACCCTACAGGTCAAGTGGGGAAAAATGGGAGGATACGAAGCGAATGCTTTGAGACAACCTGGGCTTGTTCCATCCTGTTCTTACCTTCTACGGCCTGCCTACCAGCTGGGTGGTCTCTCCCTTGAACACAAGGTACCCTTGTGTTCAAACCCAACATCAGCTGCCTAGACAGAAATATTGCAGCATGGATCCTAGGACCCCTGCGGCAGGACAGGCAGTAACCTTTGTCATGCCAGTCAGGACAGAGCCCGGGTTCCCTGCTACTCTTTTCCTCTTCTATGTGCAGGAGGGACCTCAAGCTGCTCTTACCACCCTCAGCGCTTTCTGCTTCCATGCATCAGCTTCCCCATTCTTCTTCCACAGTTTTTTCTTGCTCCGCTCCTCTGCCATTTTCTCTTCCCGCACTTGTGAGAGGCGCACCTGAAAGAGCCACATGCATCTGCCACACGGCCCCGAGGACACACTCACAGCCTTGTCCACATGGGGGACAGGGGCTGCTTCTGCTACACGGCCCCGAGGACACACTCACAGCCTCATCCACATGGGGGACAGGGGCTGCTTCTGAAGTCCGAAGCCTGGGATATTCCAGGTCCTAGTGAGGCTGAGAACCCAACACCCAGCAAGCAGCACACACACATTGGATTTAGTGGCAGCCTCACGCAGCAAATCCACCATGTGGCTACAGGCCATGTGAAGAGACGCCCGTCACTTGGAGCGACAGGAGAAAGGAGCAGAGACCGCTACACAACCCCAAAATACACGCTTCCATCTTGTAAGTGATTCTCTGTGTAGCAAGGGGATCTAGTGCCTGATTTCCGCTCTGCCTGCGGTGTTGCTGTCGACTAACTGAACTGCAGTATGAACAGGGGATGTGAAAGCTGACCAAGCCCCAGAGATGTGGCTCCTCCACCTGAGCCACCTCTCTCAGTAAAAGCACCAGCGTGCCCACAGCAGCAGACTAGCCAGGGCTGCCTGTACTTTTGGCTGCTCGGGGTTTGGGAAAGGCTGAAAGGAGCACGATTCCTTTGTTTTCCAAGGCTGACCCTTTCCAAAGGCCACTTTAAGCCCACCCCCCAAAATGAGCAACACCCTTCTCCCACAGGCTGCTAGGACTCCAGGTCAGTCAAGCACAGCATCCCTCAATCCCGCAGAACCTGCACAGTTGTACAAAAGGAGCAACACAGTCTGGATGCAGCCATCAGCAGCCCCTCCTAGCACACTCTTCACCCTCTGCCTGTCCTCAAAAGAGGGCCAGACAAGGCTTTAACACACAAACATGATACAAATACACACGGCCGAGTCCACCCGTCACAAGCATCCCTTGCATGCTTGGTAGCTGTTCTTTCCCACCAGGCTTTTACCACCCCCTGCAAGCACCATGGCTTTGCTGTCTGTAGTGTTTTGTGTGAGGATGAGTGCACTGTAAGCTGAGTAAGGCTGTCTCATCTGCAGGGCCTGTTCACGGGAGAGTCAAGGGATGCTGCCACATTCCTTGAATGCAGAGCGCCAGAAACACTGCATGTCAGAACAGGAATGTTTAGAACCACTGCAGAGGTACAGAGAACAAAAGCCTCCTCTTGTTCGACAGAGTTTCAGTGTCTGATGCAGACTTACCCACCACTAGATTAGTCACCGTCAGCAGTAATCCTGGTCTTGCACGTATCACGCCAGCGGCCTGTTCACACCCTCTTTGTCTCACAGCTCACCGGGTTAATGTCACTGCACCAAGTGGTCCAAAGCTTGGTCAGCCTTCTCACCTTCTCATCATTCTGCAAAATCTTCTGCTCCATCCGCTTTTTCTTCTCTTCTTCCATTTGTTCTACCCGCTCCCTAGCCTGCAGTGCCTTCCTCAGACGCTCTTCCCTCTTCCTGGGCAGTGTGCAAGAGGGGCCTGTTACCCTTGTCTGCTCTAGCACAGAGGATGGTGGGGGAACAGGGACTTGCCAAGGTCATTGGGGAAAACAGTTATTTTGCTTGACTGGCTTTGGCTGAGCTTAGCCTCAGCTCACTTCCAGATTAAGGTTAGACCTTAGCAGGTGCTTTGCACCAATGCAGTTCTTACTGCAGCGAGCCACGAGCAGCAGTGCTCAGGGTGCCCAGGCAGCATCACTTGCAAGTGGAAGGCACCAAGCACAGTACAGCAGCACTGCCTACCTGGCAGCAAAGGCCTCCGAGGCAATTCTGTGCTGAACCAGGGAAGGAAGAAGGGGCAAGGGACCCAACTCACTGCTTCATTTCTGCCTGCCGCCGTCTCTTTTCTTCCTCCACTTTCTTCTTCCTCTGTTCCTCAGCTTCCTGCTTCCTCCTGAGGCTCTCCAGTCTCTGCCGCTCCTTCTCCTGAAGGGAGATGAGTTCAGATTATATCAATTGCTGGGGCCTGTTTCTGCCCTCAGGCTGCTTATGCGCAGGCAGCTAGAGGCTAGGCAGCCTGCTAAACAAAGTCACTGTCAGA
Source organism: Butorides virescens (assembly GCA_017310255.1). Classification (NCBI taxonomy): domain Eukaryota; kingdom Metazoa; phylum Chordata; class Aves; order Pelecaniformes; family Ardeidae; genus Butorides; species Butorides virescens. Next base: position 42,497 of record JADKXX010007918.1, on the reverse strand, counting down.
GTCATTCACCCACACACCAGGATGGGAAGTGAATAGTAGGGAAGAAACACAGGTTTGGCAACAGCACGTATTCAGTAAGAGCAGAAGAGTCACAGGTATCAGTGGGAAACACCTCAGTCCTTCAGCTGTAGAGAATACATTTGGGCAAGGAACAGCACACTCATGCTGTAGGTGACCACCTGTAGCAATGCTCCTTGCCTGGGACTGTGACCAACACCAGCAGCTGGGAAAAGGGGGAGAAGGGGCCCAGCACAAATAGCCTTGCTTAGAGTCCAAAAGGCTTCCTAGCAGTTCCCAGCCCCAGCAGAACACACCTGCGAAGGGATCCTGCCACCTCACCACTGGTGCGGCCAGTTTACTTGTTTGGACAGAGCACTGCATGGATGCCAGTGTGAGGGGAAAGAGCTGTCAGTGCCCCCGAGGCACGAAGCACAGCGTTATAATCTTCTAGCCCCCAGGGTAAAGGGTGTCATTACTTACAACAAAGTCTCCCTGTAGAGAAGGGACATAAAAAAATCATTAAGGGTTTAGAAGCAACACCGGAACCCCCCTTCATAGCACACCAACCCTGTTCTTGGCTACAATTCCTTGCCAGTATGTGGTAGGGAATCCTTTGCCTGACCCCACACTGCCCATGTCTTTCAGCCCTGCAGCAGTCAATTACACAAGACACAAGGGCAGATCCCCACTGCAAAGACAAAAACTTCCCACTTCCTGATGGTTCAACTGTTGCAGAATATAAAATGTTTCTGCTGACTATAGACAGAACAACTGAGATTTCTCTGCATACGAGGAAGGTTTGAGGATTGGTGCTAAGGACCCCCAGCCAGAACAGTGCGTGTGCACAGACTACACAAGGCAACACCAACCCGTTTCCCTTCTCTGGGGAAGCTGGAGCAGAACTGCAGGGCCAGGTTGCTACGAGGACCTGCACTGATCCACAGTAGCAGACAGAACGAGGAGCCTGTTTATGCTTTTCTAAGCAAACAGTCCCTCCTGCCACTCCCCCAAATTCGATCCCCTCCTCCAGCCCTGTGAGGGAAGGTGGGACTCTGATGCACCTTCAGATCAGGTCGCGTGGGAGTATGGCATCTGATGAAGCTCTTTAGGACACCTCCATGTCCTGTGGGCCCCGGGCTCACAAGCAGCTGGTTTCGCTGCACAGCCTGCAGGAAGTTTTTAAACGGTCTAACAACCTAAGAGGAGGAGATGGAGGGAAGTCAGTACCTGCCAGGGAAAGGGAGGCAAAGAAGGGCCACGGCACCCACGCACCTTGCTAGTTGGAGAGGAAGAAGGTAGAGTCTGGTCTGATGAATTCTTGTTCTTGTCATGTGAAGGGGAAAGGACACGACCCCCTGGCTGCTGCCCATTCCATATAACACCCATTGCTTGTTTATAGCTTCTTGTCCTGGTGGCACGAAGAAGAGGCGAGTTAGGTAACCATCACACTCCCCAATCTTGCCAGAAGCCTTTACTTGCTGTTACATGCTTCCCTCTGCCTGCTTGCTGCTGCCAGAGGACACAGGACTCCTATGGACTCAGTTAGCCCCATGGCAGGTGACAATCCAGTCACGAAGGAGGACAGGAAAGGCATGCGACAGCTCGCTAGGGCAACACTCGAGTTCCAGAGCAGTAACGTACACCACCACGTCTGGCAATGAAGGCACGGACCCTGAGTTCATGCACCAGCACAAGCAGCGTTGGGATCACTTTATTTAACGCTTTACATCCTTTCATACCCATCCCAAAACAAAGCCTCTACTTTTCTCTTATCACCTTGCTATCTGGCAAGCACTGACTCCAAGCCTTATACGAAACAAAGTTCATCTTACAAGGTCCATTGGTCACAGCATTGACCTTGTTTTTCCACTTAGCTCTTTTTCAGTTATCCCATGGCTCACGACCGACAAGGCCAAGGATATCTCTGGTGTCTGGCTCAGCCGCCACACCTGCAGATTCCATACTTGTTCCCACAACCACGCTCACTCTCGTTCTCCACTCCAAGTCCCAGCAAGCAAAAAAGTCTGTTATATCTGGCATTAACAGCACAAGATGGACAACCCCTGTGTGTTTGCAACTACCCAGCCCAGCTCATCTCACTGGCAGGGCTTCATGTGCTTTATAAATACTTTGGACACTCAAAGATTTACCCGTGTCAGAAATGGCTTCACTCACACCCCCTAATTCCAGGGAGAAACAGGGGGGGACTGCCTCACCCTACAGTCAGGGCCCAGCCCAGCAGCAGTCTGGAAGAAAGCTGCAGATCCTGAGCCATCACACGGTGCTAAGCATCCGGGTGAGAACAGAGGTTACTGTTATTCCCCTTCCCATCCACTACCCACAGCAAACTCACCCCAGCAAAACCAGGACAGGAGACTGAGGGCAAAGCTAAAAGTAGGCAAAATCTCACGTGAAACACCAGTAATAAAAGCATTGAGGAAACAAGTCAGGCATTCCAGACACTTGCACAAGACAAAAATAAATAGGTCAGTCACCTACTCGCATTGCCTTCTGAAACGCCTCCCGGACAACCCCTTTGTGAAGACGCAGAGTCACATCTAAGCTGCAAGTTGACTGTGCCACCTTAGTCACCTTTGCTGGTTTGTGCATGAACTCACATGCCTGCTTCCCGAGCCAGACCTGGGTCCCAGACCCAAACAAGACTCAAGAAGTCACAAGGAACTCTCTCGGGAGACAAGATTTGGCCAAAAATTATTTCAAAACTACACTGGAAGGACAGGGGGACAGTGGGGGGGAAGGTGGGGAAAACACACACCCAAAGCTTTTTAAAACAAATTACTCAAAAGGCCAGGCCCAAGCCCTTCCAGACCCCCCGGCTCACTCCTTCTCCTTGCAAATGTCTCCTACCAGATGCGTGAGGGTTTCTCCTGGGACTTGGCACAGTGGGGTTGTTCCTGGTTCTCGTTTTGGCATTCACTGTTTGGATTTACACAGCTTCCTGTGAAGAAACCTGTACTTAGCACCACGCACAAGGCATCCTGCAGGGCTCCAGTTCTTGTCTCCATCTCTCGTGTGCTCAGAGTCCTGTAGCTCATAACCGAACTGAGAAACCAGAAGCCAGGATGGCTACCTGGAATATCAGTGTTGTGTACGCGCAGTGTGAAGCATCCCATACAGACCCCTCTGAACAGGCACAGCCTGTCTCACCAAAAGGCCTCCAGCTACTCTTCCCTGCACTCCAGCTACAGCTGCTTATCAGATCCTACAGTTCCCACAGGGGATAAACAAGAAGTCCAGACCTCTCCCTCTCCTTGCTTTGAGGCACAGTAAATAAACGGGACCTGTAAATTCTCACAGGATGCAAACCCAAAGGATAGGGATATCAAGGCACTTTAACAGAGCATTACACCACGTGGAAGATTTGATGTCTAGGAGCAATCTCATTCCAAAATGTCCATGCTTACTCATTATGCAGATTGAAGTTGGACAGGACAGCCTTTGCCTCAAGGCTTGGACACATTTACAAGACATAAATTGCTTATCGAATTGCATGTCTCATCTCTTCAGGAGGTCAAAAGTTTACTTGAAAAATTACCCTGACTGGTCAGAGGTGGTTTTGTTTCAGCACAAGTCCCAGATTTTCCACAAACCCTCAGGTTGACACCCTGGTCTTTGGGGCTTCACACAAGAAAAGCAAGACCAACTCAAAGTTACCTTCATTGTTCCCTGCCTGCTGCTCAGGAGGAGGCAAGTGCTGTGCAGGATGGCTGGCAGCTTCTATACCTTTGCTTGAAATGAGGATGTCTTCAGGAGCCTGCAGGAGAAGGAGACAAGCATTCTCTTAGCACGGTTGCTCCGAAGAACAACGTTACCATGGACCTGCTGCCCTGAAGAAGCCAGTCACTTCCAACTGCAACCCAACTGCTAGGCCAGGGTCTGCTGCACAGACACTGCCTGGCTTATTTCAGCAACAGGGGTTCTGCTTGTAAAACACCGGCCTCTGCAGGAAGGGCAGTTGCCCAGCACTCCTCAACCAGAGCAGGAGCTTTACGGAACCTGGACTGCAAAGTCGAAGTGCCTTGAGAACGACAGGCAGCTTCTACACACCTCAGAGACACCAATTTTCAAACTTAGGCACTTTAAGTACATTATGGCATATTCACAGGAGGACAAGCAAAAAGAGTTGCTGCAGCACAGCACCCAAGTGTGTTATGAGGCTGCCTGCACACAGGCTGTGTGCTCCCCTACCTGTTCAGCTACCACCACTGTAATCTGGAGCACACCCCCCTGATGCTTCCCAACGGCACCAGGCTGCTGGTCCAAAGCAGAGCCCACCCCTCTCTCTGCTGGACTAGTTTTCACCTCAGCTGGCCCGAAGCACAACCACACCAGAAGTTTTTTTGCGGCTCAGAGCACTGCAGGTTTATGCTAGCTTGTAGCACACGTAGCCTCAGAGACCAAGGAAAGCACGTTAACTTGAACTACCCTCCTGACTTTTGTAGCTCAAACCAACCACCCAACAGTGACAGGCTAAGAACACACAGGCTCAATTACCATGCCCAGCTGACAAGCAAAAGCTTGCTGGCTCCTGGGAAGCTGGCCAAGCACCTCCAAAAACTCCACCGTGAAGAGGCCTTATCAAGGCACAGAATGTCTCTGCCCACCAGCAGCCAGAGTGCCAACTGGCTCAATGAGCTGCCCAAGCATTAGACAGGCAGTGCTGTCCAGCCCAGCAACGCCTTCGCTGAGCTCAAAGGGACGTGACAGAAAGATCCCTTGGCCACAATCCCTGCGTCCAGTGGCAATGCTCAGCAACAGGTATCAACTAGGGCAAAAAGATGTTCAGACAAACAGTTTATAGGCTGCTCCTTAGAACTTACCTTTTCACTTGGGGGATTCAGTTCCAGGCCAGGTCTGTAAAAGAAGAGTCGTTTTAATTATTTCAGTTATCTGAAGGGTGAGTTACAGGTGATAAAAGCATGATGGAGCCAGCATATGGGAGTCCAAGGAAAGTGCAGATAAATCTAAATATACCCAGAGGCACAAGCCTGTATCAGCCAGCCCACGCAGAGGTGGAGCTGTAAATTCTTCCGATGGACCATTCCATTGTGTTACTGAACACCACGCTGATGAGCTTTGTCCCCTTCTGCAGAACTTCCACATAGTGGGTAAAAAGGAAGCTCTGGGAGCCTTTGGCAGAGTCTTGCCTACCCACCTGTCAGGCCAGACCACAGCTGAGTGACCTCCAGCCCCAGTAGGCATTCAGAGGCTGGCGACATCCAGGAATCCCAGGACATGATTCACATGATGCCAGCCAACACCAGGCAGAGCAGCAGCTGGTGGGCCTTATGGCATAGGCTGGACCCCACACTAACGCAGTGGTGAACCTCACTGTGCTCTGAACAGACTTCTGAAAAGGAAGGGCTGTGCCTGAACAGCACAAACTTTGAAATATCAGCCAGCCCCAGGTGACAACATCACCTAAACAGTCTGTTATAAAACCCGCCCCATATCTGTAACATAACAACCCATATAGCTTCCTTGCAGGGTTTTCTGTGGCTTCTTCCTGCCTGCTTTACATGGTAACCTCACCTCACGATGCTGGTCACATCATCTTCCACAAAAACCTCCAAGGAGCTTTGACCTGGGGCAGAAGAAGAGCAGAGGCTAGCTTGGGGATTTCATTCTGAGGCTTCCCAGCAGCAGCAATGCACGCGTGGTAAAGCTCAGGTCTCTGTGCAGGCTTTCCTCCTTGGGAACACGCCGATTGCTCATCTCAGCTTTCCACACCAGCACCACCACCTCCCTCAAGTGTCACTGACAAACTGGTGTAGGCTGGGAAGGCAGAGAACTGAAGCAGCAGCTCCTCTGCCTGCAGACTGCTCCAGCTGCACAAACATGCTCTTGCCTGTGTCAGAGATAGCATTTCCCAGTCAATTGACTTCAGCTACTGCCTCCCCACATGGTTTTATGCAGGGATTCAGTGGATTTAGGCTGATTTCATTCCCCCCATAACACCACTTTGCTGAAAGTGTTATCACAAATGCCTAGATACAGCGTGACTCAAAGCTGACAAAACTAAATACCAAAGGCCTCAGTGCTTTATTAGAAGCCAATCTGACTGCAGAAGCAATGATTTTAGAAAGTCCAAACAGCACAACCTTCCCAGGAGCAGTGGGAGCAGAGAATATGAGGGGTTTAGTGCCGTCAGGAATAGCCTGGATTTCTGAATCTTGTTTCCTCCCATGGCTGTGCTATTTGGATCTCAGTCCATCCACTCTATCTTCACCCAAAAAGCATTTAAGTTGTTCCTCTGCCGATTTCAGCCATTCAGTTCCTGTAGATTTTTTTGGAGAGCTGGCAGAAGACGCTGAGATTAAAGCCCCTCCCCAGGGAACACCAACAGTCTCTTCTGATCAGCCAAACCACACACATGGCCAGAACCAGCCAGACCACATTTTCCCTTTCACTCTTGGTTTTTTCCGTGTCCACAACCCATGTCACCCAGCCTCCAATCCCTATACCCCAGCAGGCGCTTCCTTCATCTGCTGCAGCAAAACACAGCCTGAGATGGTCTGACAGCAGACGAGGACCTGAAGATTGCACCCCAAATGGGTAGAAGCCACAAGGCCTATTGACAAGCAGGCTAAGAGGAGCCAGAGTTAATACAGATGAGCAGCTCCACAGCTCCTTGCCACCCCCCCATTCCCCCCCCCCAAAGCCCAGAAGCCAATTCAGCCCAATGAATGCACTCGAGAATTGAAAGAAACTTACAGCTTGCTCTGCTGGAGGCAGAGGATGATTCTCGAGCTGCTGCATTCTTCGAAATGGCCCTGCTGATAGACCTCCGGATCATGCTCTCTCTTTTGCTGGCCAGTGAATATTTTTCTGCCAAGGAGGCCCTACGGCTCTTGTGGGGGCCACCCACAATGCTTCGGCACCCAGAGCAACGGCGCATTTTGGATCTTGCTGTAGTTGTTTTGCTGTTGGAGTCCTGGAAAAGCACCTTTTCAAGGCCTTGAGGAGATAGATCTCCTTGGAGCATGGCAGGATCTCTATTTCTAGCAGCCTTGGGAGTGGAGGTACTCACTCTCCTTTTGGGGGCCTCCTCCCCCTCCCTTGCTGCCTGGCCAGCAGGGATCTCGGAGACTGACGACACATCATGCAGCTCAGTGGCTGTGTTCCCCTTGGGCAACTGCTCCCCCACAACAGCCTGACAGGCTGCATTGCTGCTGTCGGCACCCTGAGGGCAGTCCTGACAATCCCTCTTTGCCACCGGACCTCCTGCTTCTGCTGGCCACTTCCCCGCCAGTGCTGGGAGCTCGGCTTTAACAGCAGCCTGAGACCTCACCACACAGTTGGGCATGGGCACCTCCTTCCCCTGGCAGCTGGGGTTCTGGGGTTGCTCTTTGCTGTGGCGCCTTTGGAAACTTTGCTTGGAAGACACCAGCTTGATGCTGCTTCTCCGTCTGGACAACCTTAAATAAAAACAATTTTAAATGAAGTAATGAAGAAGTCCCCCGCTCCCAAATGATTTTTAGAGAACAAAAGCAGGCAAGTTTTGAAGCAAACCTGCAGGCTTCTTCTCCCCACCATTGCCCCTTCCAACCCATCTCTTATCACCACTGAAAGGCAAGAGCTAAACCTTGAGAGCTCACAGACACACTCCGGCAGATTTAGCTGGAGCAATTTAGAAATTGCTGCTTACTGCTCTCCGCTGCCTGCAAGATGAGGGTTTTTTTGCTGGACATTACTACTCTCTACCACAGGCAGGAATGCAGGGCACATACCCACACTGCGACCATCCCAGCTATCAGCCCAGTGTGCTGGGCTGACTCACAAATAAAGGTTGTATCATACAGATGCAAACTGCAGCAGCTGAGGTACCAGGACACTCATTGCTCTTTGCAGACAGCAACCCACAGCCCCAGGCGGAGCCGACACCAGGGGACAGTAAAGTCGTACTGGGACAACTGACTTCACTCTGCCTTGAACGAGTGGAAGTGCAGACATCCACGCAGGGAGGGGTTACCGCAGTCTCCCCCAATCAGCTTCACATGGAAGTCTCCCCTGTAGAGATCTATAGGATCCCAGTCAGAAACAGGAGGCCCTGCTGCTCTCTGGCAGGCTGCTCACATCCCAAACCCTGGGGAGGCAGGGACCCAAGCACTGAGAAAATATCCACAGCTCTAAAGGCAGAGTTTGTCCACAGGCTGGGAAACACAGCAGTGCTGCCACACGTGGCACCCAACAGCGCAATCCTGAGTGAGGCAATGAAAAAAATACCCGTACAGTCAAGACTCACGAATTCCTTGAATTACTGTTATTTAAGAGAAAAAAGATCAGGTACAGTAATTGTCTCGAGCTCTGTTGCTTCAAGTTAAACCTGACCAACTCCATAAAGGCTTGGGGAACTCTGGCAGCGAAATCCTCTTTGCTACATTAGGTAACTTGTCACAAGAGGATGGAGCCACACACTTGATGGGCAAGTCAGGGCCATCAGTGGGACAAGTGCAAGGCCAAAGGACAACTCCGGTTGCCCAGAGGAAGGCAGCTTCTGGTGCCAAAGGGACCCAGAGGTAGCAGGGTGGAGCACCACAGGCTGAGCTGCAGCATGAAGTCCCTCTTGACAAATGTCTGCCCACCCACCTACCCAGGCATTTTGTCACATCAGCACATCTCTCAAAAGTAAGTTTAAATGAGGAAAAATTTAATGCAGGACTTGTCATCTTCAGGGGAGCAATCCAGCTGCTACCTGAAGACTAACAGCGTGTTGTAAGAGCTCTCCCTGTTTAGATCTGCAGCATTTTCTTCTCCTGCCCTCCCTCACCACACACACGCATGAACATCCCACGCTTCCTTACTATTCTTGCTGTTCTCTCCATCCTCCATGTCTGGTTTCTGACAGTCTTTTAGTTCTAACTCTTCCTGCCCAACTCCTGTGGGTTTTTCACCATGGTTATTAAAATTTAAGTGCCTTAACGCATGAACAGTTTACTACTGCATGCCCGGTGCTGAGGCTGGGGTCACACTGCAGCAACTGTCAGCGTGCCTAACCTCGGCTCATGACACATGCACCTCTGAAGGGCTGGTTACTGCCTCACCGCCAACAGCAAGAGGAGAGCAGACACAGTCAGCTACCATGAAGCAGTGGCATTGAGGACGTTAATTAGCATCACAGCCATTCCTGACTACACATGCAATTAAATTATGCCCTGCACCATCCTGCCTTGGCATCTGTTGGCAGGCAACTGTTGTCTGCTTAGGGCCAGTTTTAAAAACCTCACAGTTGGTTCTAAGCAAATCACTTGGAATTTCCACTTCAGCTTTGCCGCTAATCCCTTTGAGCCTCTCTGCCTATCAGTTCAACCAACAACCATGGACATGCTATCTCCGCACATCACTAGTAGCAAGTTCCATTCACAGGTTCTCTCAGGCACCAGCACAAAGGTTTAGGGAGTGAAGACCAGTAGCAGCCTCAGGTCAAAAATCATGCTGAAACAAATCAAATCAAACAAAACCCAAATACAAACAAAGAAGAAAATAGAGTATTTATTATTGTTTCTAACCAGAAAAAAAAAAAGACAAAATGGAAGTGAAAGAAATCAGCCAGCTCTGTCCTAAACTTTCAGACTCAAAATGTTGATTGATCCTGACACGCTCTTTTAAATGTATTTGCTAGCTCAGGGAATAAGGCAGCTATTCTGTGTTCTTGTGCATGTGGAAACAGTTACTATTTCATTTCACTCTTAAAGGTCAGGTGGCAGATCCAGAGCAAACCAACTCACCTACCTCCTCCTATTTGGCTCCTTATTTTCATCTTTCAGCCAGGAGGACTGCCTTTTCTTGGGACGTCTCCGCTGTGATGGTGTTTTGGGCATTAACTGAGGTTCAGCCCCACAGTTGCTGTTGAGCAGACAAAGGCATAAGAGATTGCTTCCCCCCACTGCCTAAACCAACGCTATCCACAGCCGACCCACAACACAAGGGTGACCCACAGAGAAAGGCGAGCAGAATGCGCCAGCCAGCTGGCACCAAGACCCAAACCCAGCTGCTGAGGGCACAGCCTTGTTAAATCCCAGTCACGCAGCTGTGGGCTTTGCACCAGGCCGGGCCCACCAGCAGCTGGGAGCACACCAGGCCTCACACTCACAGGGGCTGGGAGCCATCTGAGACCAGCCAGCTCCCTAGGGGCAAGGGGGTCCCCTTGAGGGCAGCCCCTACCTATCCAGCATCCTCATGCCCTGCTCCTCCACCTCCTGCAGCCAGGCCAAGTGCTTGTGCTCTGCATCGTGGAGGAACCTTGAGAGCCTCTGCCCGCACACCTCCAGCAGCCGCGTGGGACCGTCGGCCTCTGCCATGGCCCTGCCTGAGCACACAAGGGAGAGGCAAAGGCTGGCTGGCACCCGGGGACGCCCCAGCGGCGTCAGGCCCGCTCCCTGCCCCAGAGCAGGGCGTGAGGTCAGGCCGGGAGTCAGTGCTGCACCCCGGCCAAGCAGGAGCCCGAAACTCAGGCCCCATTGCCCCCCCCCAGCCCCTCCGCCTGCCTCCCGCCGAGGACAGGGCAGGCCCAGGGAGCCCGGGGCCTCTTCGCCCCCTCCCAGCCAGGCCAGAGCGCCCTGCAGGCAGAGCCTCACAAACACAGCCTCCCGCCCTAAAGAGCATCCCAGTATCCACCAATCATAGAGCGCGCCGCCACAGCCGGGGCCTCTTATTGGTCAGTACCCACGTCCCTCACTCCCCGCCGTTAAAGCCCAGCAGCCTATTTGCCTGCCCCCTCGAGCCCCGCCTTCCAAGCCCAGTCCTCCGCGACCACAGAGACTGGCAGCAGAGGGGAGCCGATTTTGAGCGCTCCTGTGGCGCCTCGCAGCCAATGGGGAGGACGGGCTGGGGGGCGGCGCGGCGGCGATAGGCTGGCGGGGCGGTGACGTTGGCGGAGCGGAAGGCGGGCGGTAGGTTTGAATTCCAGGCGGGCGGCGGGGCTGAGGGTGCGCGCGCGCACGCACGCGCGCGCGGGAGGGCGGTTGGGGCTGAGGCGATGATGGCGGAGTCGGCGATGTTGGCGACGGTGGCGGCGAGCACGGCGCAGCTGCCGGCCGTGTGCAACCGGCGGCTGGCGGAGTTCCTGCGGCGGGTGGACGAGGCCGACCTGGTGTGGCTGCAGGAGATCAAAGAGGAAGCGGCCAGGATGTTCAGCAGGTACCGACACCGCCTCCCCCCCCACCCCCCCGCCGCCGCCGCCGCCCGCACCGGGCCGCTCCCCGCGCTGACCCCCCCCGCCTCTCCCCTTCCCCTCAGCAGCCACTACAAGGACGAGCCGGAGCTGATGCCGAAGACGCCGTCACAGAAGAACCGTCAGCGGCGGAAGCGTCTGTCCGCCCTGTGGGAGGAGGGCCAGGAGCCGGGCAGGAAGCGGTAAGGCCCGCCGGGGCCCTCCCGCCAGGACGGGCTGGGGCCCGGGAGCCGGGGGGGGCTGGAACCTGGCAAGCGCCGCTGGGGAGGGCCCGGGCCGTCTGCCAGCGGGGAGGGGAGGGAGCTGGCGGGAGGCCGTGGAAATCCCCTGAAAAAGGTGTCTCGGAGGTACACACCACCACCACCGCCAGCGCGTCCCGCCAGGTTCCCTCCGTCACCCTCCCGTTAAAAGTCGGGTCCGGCGCGGTGCTCCCGGGCACTCCCGTTACTTTTCCCGCTGCCCGTGAAAAGCACCGCCGTTGTGGTTCAGAGCTCCCTGTTCCTTCCTCCTCCCCGTGTCAGTTCCGCTCTGTCGTGGTTTAACCCGGCTGGCAACTCAGCACCATGCAGCCGCTCGCTCACTCCCCCCCTCCCTCAGTGGGATGGGGGAGAGAATTGGAAAAAAAAAAAAAGTAAGACCCGTGGGTTGAGATAGAGACAGTTTAGTAAGAGAGAAGAATAACAATAATAATGGTAAGAGAATATGCAGAATGTATAAAACAAGTGATGCACAATGCAATTGCTCACCACCCGCTGACCGATGCGCAGCCTGTCCCGAGCATCAATCACTCTCCAAGCCACAATCACTCTCCCCGAGCGGCCGTCACTCCCCCCCCCCGCCTGACCGCCCCACTAACCCCCCCGAGCATGACGTTGTATGGTATGGAATAGCTCGTTGGTCAGTTTGGGTTAGCTGTCCTGGCTGTGCTGTACTGCCAGCTTGTTATGCACCTGGCCGAGCAGGAGAAGCTCAAAAAGTCCTTGCGTAGTCTGAGCACTACTTAGCAACAACTAAAAACATCAGTGTGTTATCAACATTCTTCTAGTACTAAATCCAAAACACAGCACTATGCCAGCCACCATGAAGAAAATTAACTCTATCCCAGCCGAAACCAGGACACTCTCCAAAGCAGTTCTGCAAATTCTGTGGGCGCTGAGCTCTCGGAGGGGCTGGTCCCAGATGCTTTAGCTTTGTTTCCCTGCACGCTCCCCTTTGTTCAGGGAAGGGCTTCGGTCTGTGCCTGACTCCAGTTCCAGCCTAACGCGCTGTTCCGTTTGTTAGGTTGTCTCGAAGGAGGAGCAGCAGTCTCAAAGTGGTACCCTCCATGCGATATTCTCAGCGACTCCGAAACAAAGAAAACCGGGGGCTAATCAGGGCTGAGGCCAAAGAAGTCTCCCCACCTCAACGCGTGACAAGATCCCAGGCTGCGATATCTGCTAAAAGCTCAGAGGTCCCTCCCAAGGTTGTTCCTGAGAGCCCTCCTGCCCAACAAGTGGAAGGGAAGGTTTCCTTAGTAGAAGCCAATGTCAGCGGTCGCGTTAGCACTGAGATTCGCCTCCGGAAGAGCACACCCGAACCAGCAGAGAAGCTCTCCACGAGCATCCTCTTGAGCTCAGGTGATGGCTCTCCCAAGGAAAGCAGGGTTACCAAGCTGCCGCCTGTGCCTGCAGCCTCTGAGCTCATGGTCCCTCACACCCCCGAGGCAAACGACGAGGGAGAAGGCGAGGCTGCACCTAAGATGACGACAGCCAAGGCAGCCAATACCACCTTCATTTTAAGCGAAGAGCCTAGGCTGGATGAGGGAGATGACTTGACTCAGGTACAGGCAGGGGCTGACAAGGAGCCTTCCCAGCTCATCAGGGATATCCCAGGGACTCCGACAGGCTCTAGGCAGAGCCGTCGCTCGGTGCGCAGAAGTCTGATGGGTAAAACTTCCATGACTCGCAGAACCTCCTTAGCAGAGAAATACTCACTAGCCAGCAAGAGGGAAAGTATGATCCGGAAATCTGTCACCAGGACAATGGTTAAGAGGAAGGCAGCTCGAGGGTCGTCTGTGCCCTCCAGTCACATGGATGGTAAGTTTGAATGTCACCAGATGAGTTTGCCTGGCACCATTCCTGCTTTTCACTGCTGAGGGAAAACAATGTCATGGGGCTAGGTCTTGGGTTTGGGTGCAGCAGCTGATCTTCCGAGGCTGGACAAGCTGCAGTCAGGCGCGGATGTTCTAACTGGCTTTCTAGAGACCCGTGTGTATAGAGAAACCCAGCCAACTGCTAGTTTGTGCCCTGTGCGTTCAGCCTCGTAAGTCAGCTGGGAGAACAACCTTAAGGTCTTCTGAGTTTCTGCAGTGATAGCTTGCAAAGGCAAGGACTGAGCTGGCAAACGGGGTTTGCTGCTGCTGGTGGCTGCTTACAGGGCTATGGGCTCTCACAAAGGCCTGCACGTTCTCTGGGAAGTGAGGTAGCTATCGCAAATTCACCGCTCCCTAAACAGAATCATGGGATCAGTATGTTTTGGGTTGGAAGGGACCCCTAGAGGTCATCTAGCCCAACCCCCCTGCAGTGAGAGAACCTGGCTGCTAGTTCTAGAGCTTCTCTTTTGAGAAGGGAATTTTGAGGCTGAGCTTTGTAAATTTATTAAAAGTCCTCCCAGCTGTTAGAGTTTACAATAGAGGCAGTTTCAGCAAAGGACAAACTGACTGAAATGTCCTTCCCTGCTACTGGAATGCAAGCATAGGGTTTAGTGCAGGAGAACAAAGTGATGGATATCGCCTCTCCTTTTTTCAAGCTGAGGGAAAGAAGTGGCTGGTGAGCAGTGGACTAGTAAATGGCTCCTGAAACGCAGGTGATGCCAGAGAGCCTCTTCCACACAATGTGATGGGCTCTCTTGCATGGCGAACCTTGTTGGAAGGGAGAACTCATCCAGCTGAAGTAATGTTGCTGTAATGCATTCATCTGCAGCATTCTAGCTGTGTGGGATTTGTGCTGTACAAAACGGGCTTCTCCTGAAGAGTTATCCTGTTTTTCTTGTGGAAGCATTGATTTGGAGAAGCACTTTAGTGGTTTTGTGGTTTTCCATACCAATTTAACTGTTCTGGCTGAATGTTTGTCCACACCAGGGTGCTGCGGTCCCCAGCACGGGGTTGCCTCTGCTGGTAACAGGGTAGCATGGAGTTCCATGTAGGTTTCTGAGTGCGGTGCTGAGGGCTCCCTCAGCAAAAAATGAAACCACCAGGAAGTCTTCTCACCTGTAATGTTGAAGAGGCACTGATGAGCCTTTATCTGCTGGTTTAGATGATCAGTATTGTGTGGATCTGGGTTACCTGGAAGGTTTAAGGGAGGCTTTGCTTCTTCCCTCTGCGCTACTTGACACGGTTGTTCTTCTGCCTGGCCAAAATTTCTGGGTGTAAGGAGAGGAACTGAGAGGTTTCAAGCAGCTCCGGTTGAGCTTCTTAGTGCTTGAAAGCCCAAAGCACCTTAATTGGCTGCAGAGCATCTCCGATGCATCAGGCGTGTACAGCTCATGTGTCTGTGCTTCGATGCCATCTGCAGGGAAGCACGGCAGCAGACTGCACCCTCGCACGCCCTGATGATGCAAAGCCTGCCCTTGTGTGCTCCACTTGGGCTGAAGTGGCATTGCCTTCCTAATTAGCAGTGTTTTCCGGCTGTGCTGGCCCTTAAAGTGAGCTGCCGCTGGGCTGGTGGGGGTGCTCAGCAGGAAGCAGCACTCTGACTGTAAATAACGCTGGATTTAACTACTGCTAATAACTGGGCACAGCCCTGCAAAATGAGTCGAAGCCTAAACCTACTCGTTCTTAATCTAAGCTCGTTGAAATCACTCTGAACTCATCTATAATTGAAAACATCCTTTTTTTATGTTAAAATTGCAGGCAGCGTTTCCTCTAGTGCTGTGTAGGTGTATTCGGCTGCCCTGACTTGTAGCGGCGTGGATTTGAATTGCAGGTAGTGACCCAAGAGGCAGAGCAAAAGCCTCCGCAGCAGCCTTGCGTGAACTTCGCTCCTACGGAGGCTTGGCCTGTGTCTGTACATTATAGCTCCGGCATTTTTTTTCTTTTCCTGCAGTCTCCAGCTCTGGAGAGGTGCCAGAGGATGAAGAAACAGTTCTCAAAACTGGGTGAGACTACTTTAAGATATTTCTTTTTCCTTAATGGGCTGCTTGGAGGATTTTTTTTTACGGTGGTATTCTTCGTATAAAGTACGCTGCTTGCAGACAACAAGTGGCCTCCCAGGTTCCTTGACATTATTAAATGTGGCTGCCCTTTCTTTTTTTTTCCCCCCCTAGGCTGCCTCCTGGACCTTGTACCCCCTCCAATTCGGTAAGACTTGAGCAGAGCTCCAAAGTGTTTCTGTTTGTATGGGCTTGTGAGCAGAGTGTGTTGAATGCACCTCTCGGTCGTTATGGGGGGGCTCTGGCCACAGATCAATGCACTCTGTCGACCTGCTGCATGGCACTTGAATAAAGATGGTGTAGAGCAGCCAGCCTGCACTGAACCCATCCATAGCCTCCCTGGTTCTGATATGCAGGCCAGGGGAAGCCCGAGGTTGTCAAGTCTGCTTTAATCACAAAGTTCCAAAACTGGCAAAACAAAAACCTGTAATTTTTCATTTGCAAAATGGGCACACGTGACCCAAGGCTCATTCTGGATGCAAGCAGAGGTATTCTGTCAGTATGGCGTTACAATCTTGGATGCTTTCAAGGCCAAGGCCAGCTTTGTCCTCCTCTCTGTCATGTTGCGTACGTCTATTTAAGTGTCAATGGCGGGTTGATGCATGCTGGTGCTGAGTGCCCACCCTGGTACCACTGGCATTCAGTCCAGCCCTGCTTTCTGGCTCCTGCTTTGCAGCCTCTTGCTGGAGATAAGCTGTTTGAAAATCCAGTCCTGACCCTATACAGATAAATAACCTTCTCAGAGTCCAGGGAGGTTTTGTTCAGTTGGACATTTGTACACTGTTACTATTTCTGTATTTTTAAAGCTTCTTTTGACCTTTCACTAATCCTGGAGATTTTTCAAAGCTTGTCAGTTTGTCTTAAGACAGCCACGGAAATTTGTAAATATCCTTCAGATCGAAATGTAGCCCTTTGCAATTCTCAGTGCCCTCTTGAGGAAGCAATCCCAGGATTCTGCCAGTGGTTTGTCCAGAATAATGTTCAGTAAGCGAAGCCTGAATTAATGGAGCAAGCTCCACGGCCTTAAGCGCTTTGCTAAGCAGGGACAGGCTTATACATGCTCTTAGGGCTGCCCTTGTCAGTAGATCTGCAAAAGTTCAAATAAACACGGCTTTTCCAGTGCCTCTGGATTTTTAGCATGCGTGGGTTACAACTGTAGAAAAGCTTAACGGGGAAAATGGGGAGAATTCAAAAACGAGCAGACTGCTTTGCAGACCTGTGAGCAGAGGACTTGTGTCTTCTGTTTCCGAACCCTGATGAATTCATAAATACAGCCTTGTCCCTGCAGGGCGTGTGATTTGTCCTCGATCCTCGTCTGTTATTCCATACCTCTGCGGTGGGGAGCGGGGCCTGGCAGCCCATCTCGTTCTTAGCCTGTGTCACCAGGTTGCCTTGCCATGTTGACCCATCGGCTGTTTTCTCGGCAAACCAGAGGCGGTTTGGTTTCTGCCAGAGGCTTCCTTTGGGAGCCATGAGCAGTGCGAACATGCAGTGGCTTGGCAGCCTGCTCAAACCAGAAGACACCTTTTTCTACAGGAACGTATAAAGCCAGTACCCACGTGCTTCCCAGGCCTGATCTTGCGTGAATTGGATCTATGTCATTCCGTCGGGTACAAGATGCCTTAGGATGAGGCTCTGCAGAAGCATTTGGGGAGGATCAAGTGTCTGTGCTGCTGCTTCCTTCTCTTCCCAGCTCCTTTGGGGAGTGGAGTTAATGCTATTCTTGCTGGCAGAGCGCAGATTCCCAAGGCCGCTGCATGCTCTCACGCAGGCATATAAACCCATTATCACAACGGGATTTTCTATCAGCGTAAGTGCGAAGGCAGCAGATAGCAATGCGTATCACACTCCTAACACAAGTGGGTAAATCAAGGAGATGAGCTGTTTGCTTTGCTGTCTCCCTGTTTGCCCACAAAACGAGCCCTGCCTGGCTCTTTGCAGGGGTCCGGCGAGCACAAACAGATTTCCAACGTGAAATGCTTTTGTCCTTAATAGCTCATGAGTTTGTTCAGTTTAAGCAGCCAATCCTGTGCTGCAGATACTTGTGTTCCATTAACATCTGTGCTTCTAGTGGTGACCCAGCATCGAGGAATTTAACAAGAAGATGGTGTCCCGGGGTATTTTTCACAGCTGGAGGTTAGGGCTTCGCTCTGGGTACTGGCACCAACACTTTGTGCTACGCATGCGGTTTTGCGTTCTGGTAATGTTGCAGATGGTGACCTTGTCACAATGACATCACGCTGTTTCTGTGTGAGAATTGTGCTGAAACCCATTTGCTTTTCTTACAGAATCCCCAAAGTCCACGGATGTCGCTTCGCTCTCGGACTGTCACCAGAAATGAACAGCCCCAGGAGACGAGCACCAATGGTAGCATCTGGAGGATGTTAGAAAGTCACCGCTTTGTTGGGAGGCTGACTGGGGAGTTAGTTGAAAGGCTGGCTAGTTTGTTTGAGAGCCCAGTTTGAAAGCCTAGTCTAACCTGAGACAAGCGAGGACTTGTTTCAAGAGATTAGCAGTTAGGAAAATGTGCTGGGGTTATTCTCTGCCCTGGGAAGCGTGTGGGAATGAAGATGCAGGGATGCACGTTCTCTGGGCTATGGGAGGCCCAACCGAACCCCGTTTCCGAAGCAAGCGGCTGTTCTGTATCTGTGCACAGCAGCATTGTATTAGTGCAAACCATGTGCTGCAGGTTCCTTTAGGCAGCTTTGCTTTATTTTGTGTTTTCAGGTTTGAATGGCGCCATGCGGTTGCTTGCTGAAAGCAAGCAAGGTCCTGCTGTGCATAATTCATGGCAGGTTTTTTTGCTCTTCAGTGAGCTGCTCAATCTCGTCTGCTTTCAAAGCTGTGGTGGAAGGGGTTTCTTTCTTCTGCTGGAACTAACTGTGTAACCATGTTTTCTTTCAGAAAATAACTTAAATAAGAATGGGGAGACCCAGGAACCGCCCCAGAGTGCCAGGTATGTTTATAGAACCATTCTGGTTGGAAGGTGCCTCTGGAGATCTGCAGTCCCATTCAAAGCAGGCTTACCACTGAGACGCTGTTAAATGGCTTCAGCGTTTTGTGGCCATGAAACTTCTGCTGTCCATTTTCTCTGCCTCTGTGCAAAGAGGACTTTGTGTCTTTTATCACACTAGAAGTTTTTAATTGGGTACCTGCTTTTGTATATACAAGGAAATGTCTTTTAAGCTAGGATAGTTTTATGACCTTTTTTAAACGTGATTTTGAGACAGTCGGGAGGATTTGCCACGTGTGATGGGCTGTGTTTTTCTCTCAGGAGAAAGCCAAGTTACAAACGGGCTGTGGATGAATGCTATGACAATCAGCAAGCAGCTGATGGAGGGCTTTCTCCTCTGAAAAGAAAGACCCCATCCCCTACCTTTCCAGCCAGCAAAGTAAGATCCTTGTGACCCTGGTGTACTTCACCAAGACCTGCTTGTTTGTTACACTCCTGAGGACTGGTTTTGGTGTTCCTCTCGTAGGTCGTACGTCCTTTCAAAACATTTTTGCACACTGTGCAGAAGAACCAGCTCCTCATGACACCGAGCTCTGTGGGGAGAAATGTTGTGATAAAATCTTTCATCAGGTACAACACTCCTCTCCAGTCTGATCCCAAGGTAAGACGAGACTAGTGTAAGCCAGCACGTGATGGTCTGATGGGGGTCTAAGCTAAAGCATAGGCGTGAAAGAAACTTCAATCCATATTAAACAAAGTAGTAACTTTAAGCTGTTTACACTTACGTAAGCGAAATAAAATTGCAATTAGTCAGCTTCCTAAAGAGTTCTAATTTGGACTGTAAGCTTTATTACCATAGCATTGCATTCCCCTGTGGTATTAGCAAGTAACAGCTGGGAAGGAAAACTGGGAAGTGAAAATCAAGGGGATTCTGACTGTTGCCGTGGAGGTGTGTATTTGTAACTGGAGTCTGCACATCTAAAGTCTCCCTTCCTAGGACTTTTCTAACAAGTGAGATCTGAGCAAATGCCTCTTAAATCCAAGCTGCTGATGTTCTAAGGTTTTTCTGACCTTTGAAGCAGGAAGGAACGTGAGGCTGTCCCGGATAGGAGACTGCTGGGTCGGTGAGACAAGTATGCCAGGGTCCAAATCTAACAGGCGCCAGTATCAGTGCAGGATAGCTGTTGCAAGCAGCCAAGACAAACACCGCACCTTTGCTGTTTCAGGCAGAAGCTTTTACCTACGCGATACCGCAGCGAAGCTTTCAGCACCACAGGGCAAGCTCCTGTACCCCAAGCAGAATGGTTGTTTGGATGGGTGGGATTTGAGAAGGTCTGGTTCTAGATTTCCGGAGTTGGTTTTCCCTGTGTTCTGCTGACACCGGGCAGTTTGGTTATAAATCGGGATCATTGCATTACACGGGCTGGACTTCCAGTCAGAATACTGCCTGTGACTGAGGGGCAGCCCTTGCTCCTGCCTGATCTGCATTTCGATTTGGTGTTTAACTCGGAGGAGAAGTCAGTGTTCACGGAAAAGCAGGCTCCAATCAGTGTGCTGTCGTTCCTATTCTGGAATCGCCCTCTGGCTGTGCCAGGCAAGCACAAGGGTGCAACTTTGTGGCCGTGCCTAGGGATGTGCTAGAAGCTGGCATGCAGGCATAGATTGCTCCCACTTCTAATACCCAACAACTTGCCTGCAAAATAAGGCAGTTCCAGGGCTGGTTTTCCTGCACCTAGCTTACCTCTGGCAACCTCACGCCAGAACTCCTTCGTATTGCTTAAAGCCTCACAGCTGTACTGCTTGGAGAGCCTTGCTACACTCTAGCAGGCAGGAGGAGCAGTGAAGGGTTCCAGCTTCAGCCTCGCTGGTGGCATTGGTGTCTGTACTGGCAAAGGAGTTAATACGATGCGAAAAGAGTCTTCTGACATCCTTTGTTGCTGTCGGTTCATCCCGTGTTATATTTTAGGCTTCATTCCAGTGTGGGCAACTTCTCTGCATGACTTTTTTCATGTGGGGGCTAAATACAACTAAACAGCACCAGAGCAGTAAGATATAATTGTTAGTTTTAAATTGGCTGGTTTGGATACCAATAGTGCCAGTCGTTTACAACATGGAGCCCAGCACAAGGTAATCACTTGACTCTTTCACCGTGCTTATCGATGGGATTGTACCAAGCCCAGGCCTGTCATGACTAGCATCTGCAGTATCAAATCTTGGCTTTAAATTAGTTTATCTTAATCCGTTTGCTCTGACTGTAGCGATGGCTGGGTCGTGCTCTTGCAGCTGACAGTTTGCCTAGGCAGAGTCAGCTGGACTGTTTAGAGACATGAGAAGAATGCCCTTCGTTTCTGCCCAGATTACAATGGGGCTGGCTGTGTGCTTGAAACAAGCTGTGAGCTCTCTGTCTACATGGTGGTGGCTTACCATGAGATAAAGCTTTGTGGGAAGCAAAGGTGCTGGTGGGTGCTCTGGGTGGAAGCAAGCAAGGTGTTTCCTAGAGCACCATCTGCCCCCTATGCTAGCTGCAGGACGTCAGTATCATTGCCAAGCATCAGCACTGCTGCTTTGCACTGACGTAAATCACCATGCTGTCTGTCTGCGGTTGCTGTGGAAGCTGCCTGGACTTCAGGAGCTGATGCTTCCGTTTCAACTTCCCAGCTCCTGCTCTTGCTCTCTAAGATAAATGCCACCGCCTTGTTCTCCATCCCATCCATCCCCGTGACCAAACCACAGGCTACCTGAGCTCTGTTCCAGGGTTGTTCCCATCCCTTGGTTCTGGCTGCGGTTCCCTGGTGCTACCTCTGGGCCCTCACTTAACCCGAGCAAGTTGAGGTAGAGAGAAGCCCTGACAGGCGGGTATAATCGCATTTCAATCCACCTCAGGAAAAGGAGAGACAGAAGCTCGAGACTCTGAGGAAAAAGCAAGAAGCTGACCAGCTGAGAAAACAAAAACTGGAGGAAGAAAAGAAACGGCGACTAGAGGAGGCAAAGCTGTGAGTACACGCTTTCTGCCCTTGCTGGGCTGCCCTCTCTGTTCCTGTAGGGCCCCGATTCTCAGTCTTGTGTCTTGCAGAGTCCACTCATACAGCAAAAATTCTTGTCAGCTTGCTCTCACGCCACACAGACAGTATTTGTTCTCCTGGTATCTATCTAAGATGCTCATAAAATGTTAACTATCCCAGCTGGCTGTTGCTTCAGCTTTTCGTCTTGAGTCCTCTGCCTCAGATGGAGCTTAAAAACTTTGCTAATGTTTAAACGAATGGTGTGTTTGGTTCATTGAACTTCATGCTGGCCAGGAGCTGTCTCTGTTGGCCTCATGTTTGAGTTGTAAGGGACTCGTCTAGCTGGGCTACAATGATGAAGTTGCCCTGTGTCCTACAGGAAGCGTGAGGAGCGCCTGCGCAAAGTGTTGCGAGCTCGGGAACGGGCAGAGCAAATAGAGGAAGAGAGGAAAAGGCGCATTGAGCAGAAGATAGCTCTATTTGATGAGAAGACTGAGAAGGTAAGGCCCAATATACCGATAGAGTTTACTTGGGGGAATAAATGATCTGTTGAGGTAGATGATGCCACAGGAGTGTGCCTTCCAGAAAGAGAGGGATGGAGGCTGCTTGAGATCTGGAGAACAGCTGAATAAAGAGCTTTCCAGAAACTTGGTGGTTCCGAGTGACTGCCCTTCTCTTGGTTACAGCAAATGGTGGGTGGGAACCCTTATTTTCCAGGAATATGAATCTAAATGGGCTTTATTAAGGCTCTGTTAGTCAGATGGGAGAAGAACTTCAAGCAGATAAAGCCAGCCTAATGGCTCTGAGTCTTTATCTACTTAAAGTTGTTCTCTCATCTGCCTAATTGATGAAGAGGAGAAAATAAACATGCTCCCTCCAGACCCTCTCTTGGACCTGAGACTTTAGACAATTTGTGCGTGTGACCATAGCAGTAATTTATCTGCTTTATCTCCATTGGCTTTTCTTGTTTCATGGTGCTGAGATTATATTCTGATGGCTTTTGTGGTATGAGATGTCTACAAACCAGAACAGGATTAGCTCTTCCTGTGGAGGTGTAAAAGAAGGTCATTTCCCTAAATATTACCTTTTTAAAGGCTCCTGGTGGCAAGGAAGGAAGCTTTTGCCCCGTGGGTGGGTGGGAGCTCTGCATCTCTGAAGCTTCCTGCTGTGATACTCCACACGCAGAGAGAACTGTCCCATCTGAGCCTTGGGTATTCAGCTATGTGTGTGTCCTAGGTGCGGGAGGAAAGGTTGGCAGAGGAGAAGATCAAAAAGAAAGCAGCTGCCAAGAAAATGGAGGAAGCGGAGGCCCGGCGCAGGCATGACGAAGAGGCCAGAAAACAAAAAGCACTGCAGCAGGTCTGTGCCGGAGCCCATCCTATCATCCTGCATGCAGTTAGAACAGCCACAATCTGCCCTGGCCTTTGTAAGCAAGGCATCCAACGGGAGAGCTAACGCAAACCAACTGAGTGAAAGCTAGCGTAGCAGAGGGGCTTTGTCCCTAAAGCTCTCTGTGGTGGTGTGCCTCCTGCTTGCTCCTGCAGTGTGCTGTATGCTGTTTGTGGTGGCTGTACCCCACATTTCTTCTGTAGTTCTGGACATATTCTTGCTAAAGACCTTAATTAAAATCTCTCGGTTAGACCTGTCTCTCAGCGATGCAGAGCATGGTGGCCGTTGGGGTATGTTGTGGGCAGGGAGAGGCCAGCACCGAAATGGCTGGAGAGGTGATGCATCTACCTGGAAAGCACTGGGGCTTCAGCCCCAAGTTGTTTGCCTGCTGCTAGAGACTTGGGTCAGATAAGGTGTTCCTGCTCCTGTACTCTGGAGCCTGTCCCTGTGCAATGTGAGGTGAGTATCTGCCTTGTTGGGCTTACCAGGAGGAGGAGGAACGTCGGCACAAGGAGCTAATGCAGAAGAGGAAGGAAGAGGAGCAAGAACGTGCCAGGAAGATTGCTGAGCAGAGACAGGCAGAGCAGGAGAGAGAGAAACTGCTGGCTGCAGAGAGAGAGCTGGAGAGGAAGAAGGAACAGGAGAGGATCCAAGCAGAAAAGTAAGGCAATACCCATTCATGTAGTGAATTCTGTGCTGGGCCCTTGAAGGAGGCAGGAACGGGGGGCACTAGTGAAAGGCTCAAGCAGTGAAGAGCTACTTTGTGCTGTCAGCACAGCTCTGGACCATCACGGGTACCGCACTGCCAGGAAGGAATTCTGGGCTCAGTAACATAGGAAGTGTGGTGGGGAGTGTCCTGAAAAGCTGTGAGAAAAGGGCACAGCAGGCACTGGATGGGGGGTAGCCCTGTGTAGTTTGGAGAGTAATGGTCCATTGCTTTGGTTCTCAGGCTGCGTGAACAGCAGGAGAAGGCTGCTCGCCTGCAGAAGGAAGTGTTGGCTGCTAAAGAACGGCTCCAGAAGGAGATGGAGAAGAAAGAAGTAAGTACTCTCTGTAGAAGGGCAGAGCCGCATGGATCTGACTCCAGTAGCCGTTGCTGTTAGCAGCTGAGCTGTGAAGCTCCTGCGAATGCAATGAGTGAGCTGTTGCACTTCCGGACTCATGCCAGCCAAAGGTGCTTTTACCAGAGTCTGCTCTCTGTCCATGTCAGAGGGTACGCTTGCTCTTTAGGTGGCAGCAGCGCAAGAGGAAAAGACAGGTAACACACGCATTGAAGGGAGGTTTTTGGCCTTTCCCCCTTCCTGTGCCCAGGTGTATCTGTTCCTCTCTTGATATCAAACAGTAATTAACCCCAGACTTCAGAAGCAATATCTCAATCTTACACTTGTGCCACCTCAGCAGAGCCACAAACACAGACTGTAGACTTGGTCAGGTTATTATCTGCAGCGGTCATGCCAGCATAGATTAACCAAGCAGGCGGCTTTGCTTCTGGTGTTGAAGAGGGAGCTTCTGATGCCTTGGCCCTCTGTGCTGTTCGAACAAAGCCGCGGCAGTTGGACAGGCGCAGGTTTTTGCTTGCCTCGCGCAGATAAAGCCCACGGGCGTTCAGGTAGTTTTTGGAATGTCCCTTCTGAAGGACTTGCACACAGCAGTTTCTGGGAATTGGTAGCAAACCCTTTGCTATTGGGGCTGTTGCTGTTTGGTTTATGTAAGATCTGGGACAACTCGTGCTTCCGAGGCGATTTGTGAGAAAGAACAGAAGGTTGGAATAGTGGATTGGAAATGTCCAGCTGTGGTAGTTTGACCCTGGCTGGATGCCAGGGGCCCACCAAAGCCACTCTATTACTCCCCTCTAACTGGACAGAGGAGAGAAAAGTAAATCAAAAGGCTCATGGGTCGAGATAAGGACAGGGAGATCATTTTATCAGTTACCATCATGCACAGAACAGACTCAACTTGAAAAAAAAATTAATTTATTATCAATCAAAATCAGAGAAGGAGAAGAGAAAAACTGCTAGATCTTAAAAACCTTCCCCCCCCTTCTTTCTGGGCTCAAATTCACTCCTAGTTTCTCTACCTACTCCCCCCAGCAGCGTGGGGGTTGGGAATGGGGGTTGAGGTCAGTTCATCACACATCTCTGCCGCCCCTTCTTCCTAGGGAGAGGACTCTTCCCCTGCTCATGCGTGGGGTCCCTCTCATGGCAGACAGTCCTCCACAAAATTCTCCAACCTGAGTCCTTCCCACGGGCTATAGTTCTTCACGAACTGCTCAAACATGGGTCCATAATTTCCATGGGGTGCAGTCCCTCAGGAGCAGACTGCTCCAGCGTTGAGTCCCCTGCGGGGTCACAAGTTCTGCTGGCAAACCTGCTTCGGCGTGGGCTCCTTCCACCCACAGGTCTGCAATGGCTTGCCAGGAACCTGATCTGGTGCAGGCTTCCCACAGGGTCACAGCCTCCTCCCTTTGGGCATCCACCTGCTCCAGCGTGGGGTCCTCCACGGGCTACAGGTGGATATCTGCTCTAGGGGGACAGCCTGCCTCACCATGGTCTTCACCACGGGCTGCAGGGGAATCTCTGCTCCGGCTCCTGGAACACTTCCTCCCCCTCCTTCTTCACTGACCTGGGTGTCTGCAGGGCTGTTTTCTCTCACGTCCTCTTGCTTCTCTCTCCAGCTACTGAGCCGCAGACGGTTTCTTTTTCCTTCTTAAATATGTTATCACAGAGGTGCTTCCACTGTCACTGATTAGCTTGGCCTTGGCCAGCGGCAGACACAGGGAAAACTTCTAGCAGCTTCTCACAGAAGCCACCCCTGTAGCCCCCCCACTACCAAGACCTTGCCACAGAAACCCAATACACCAACGCTTGCCCAAAATTGCTGCTGCTCCACGTAGCAGAGCTGTGCTATTGACACACTGCCAGCCCTTCTCCAGCGACCCTCAGGGAGCTGAATTCTTGCTGGGGGTCCCTGCGTGCCCAGCAAGTGCCTCACCTCATCAGGGGTCTTCGTGAAGGTGCCAGGCCTGTGCACAGCTTGTCCTGGAGACTGGGTGGGGTTGGTTTCACCTGATTTTAGACTCCTGCTCTTTGAGTTTGCAGCCTTTTGATTTCCTCAAGCTCCAGCAGGAGAAGCTCAGCATTCACAGGGTGAGGCTCTCTTGGCCTGTTTGGGATGGTGATTGCACAACGGGGTCACTTAGCCTCTCAAAATACTGTTCACAGTCTAAAGAGAGGCTAAGATTGGTAGCAGAGACTTTTCCATCTGCAGGTGGTCATCTGGTTTCTGATGTTTGTGTCCTAAAGTCAGTAGCAGGTTTTTCAAAGCATCAGGCCATTGCATTATTGGAAGAAGGCAAATAACGCTCTTAAATGGGCAGGTCCGTTTGTTTGTGCCGCTTGGTGAGGAAAGCTCAACCCGTTGCTTTGCGTTTGTCCACTGCTCGCACTGTGTTCCAGGTGCTCCTTAGCACCACAACTAACAAAGACTCGCAGTAGATGCTCCTCTTGTGTATCAGAGCAATGGATCCCTGGGTTATCATAGCTCACTAGCTCAGTTCATATGATTAATTTGTGTGT
Source organism: Butorides virescens (assembly GCA_017310255.1). Classification (NCBI taxonomy): domain Eukaryota; kingdom Metazoa; phylum Chordata; class Aves; order Pelecaniformes; family Ardeidae; genus Butorides; species Butorides virescens. The sequence continues at coordinate 16,196 of JADKXX010007918.1, read as the reverse complement.
GATGTTGGCTTGCCAGCAGGAGGAGCAGAGGCTAGCAGAGATGAAGAGGCAGGAGCAAGAACAGAAGAAACTGCCAGAGGAGCAAAAGGCTAAAGATAGAGCCCAAACACAGCACCTAGAAAACCAAGAGGTAATTCTGTGCTCTCTGGTGGAATTTCTTTAAGGGATGACATCACAGAACCTTATTTCCAGCACCAACACGCGGTTACAATGGGCAGTTTGACCCCTCTGCTTTTTATAGTCCCTTTCAGCAACGAAGGGGCTCTGTAAACTTTTTTCCTGGTTGTCTGAGGTTGACTCCTGGTGGCCTTGAGTATTTAACTGACCTTTGGGGAGTGGAAAGGTGGGAAGTGGCAAGCATTCGCTGGGATTTTCTGGTCAGGATAAGGCAGTGGCTGTTTAAGCTGCCTTGCTTTCCTAAGCTCTTGAAATACTGGTGAGCCTCACGGGCAGCAGCAGTGCTGAAGTGGCGTTAAGTTCAGGGTTGGAGACAGCCATGGGATGGCAGCAGGGTCAGTGGAACTGCATTGCAGTGTGCCTCCCTACCGAGGGCCCTTGAGGGGATCCTGGAGGTGAGGTACACGCCTTAAACATTGAAGGCAAATACATAGACCTTTATCTCCTTCCAGAGCTCTATGCTCTAATCTTTAAATGCAAAACCAGCAAATATGAGTTACCATTAATGGACACAAAGCTATAAAGGCAGCCTCTCGTGGGGAATAAAACTGTTTCCAGCTCTCCAGAGATGCTCATCCCTCTGGTGAAGGGCTGGCTTATGTTTCATGGGCAGTGAAATTCACAGTTTTAAGTTTTTCTTCGTCACTTGCATTTCCCTCAGTCATGCTGTTGCCATCAAAATTACAGTTCAGTTCGTCCTGAGCCAACATGTGCGTATTCTCTACAAGGAAATATTCACTTTAATATTATTAAGCAAGCCCAGAAGCTTGGTTGCAGAGTATTTAAAGCACATTACTGGTCTCTGGCTTTGAGGACGTGACAACTCCATTTAAGCCTTGCTGGAATTGAACAGAACAACTCTATCGGTATTAGATGCATGTATTGCTGGCATGTTCACACCGTGTGTAGCCAATTAAACAGCCTAAGGAAACAGGAGAAGGCATTGCAGAGTTGCAATTGGGTCAGAACTTTAGAACTTGTGTCAAGTTCTTGGGTGAAGACTTTAGAGCTGCCAAACTTAGGATTTTGCAATTGTGCGGTGAAGCAGGAGGGGGAATATTGAGGTGTGCTGGTCTATGAGCATCTCGCTGCAACCCAGAAGCGCAGCAGGGCTATTGCCTCTCACCCCTGTGGAATATGTTTGTCTTCTAGAACTCACCTGCCTGCACTTCCTACCAGATGACTCCACAGGCACAGAAAGATCCAAAGCCCCCTGTCATAAATCCAAACAACTACGGACTGGATCTCAACAGCGACGACTCTACGGATGACGAAAGCCAGCCTCGCAAGCCCATCCCTGCCTGGGCAACTGGTGTGTGTTAGCAGGTTGAAATCTGTCCTGAGAGCCCCCGGCAAAAAAAAAAAAAAAAGAGGGTGAAGGGTATAATTAGAAATCTTACAGGGGTTTGTGGGCTCGTACTGTACAATACTATAACTTTGTACAGTCGTATCCCTAGAAGTCAACCCCCGTGTCATGTCGTGCCCCGCCCTGTAGTGGAGTGGAAATATGCACAGTAATCTATGCATGTCCTCCTGCTGATTGTTAGATTGTTGTTCAGTATGCGCATGGGTAATAGGGCTCATGTTATCCTCACGCTGATTTGCTTTGCTCTGACAGATAATCATAGAATCGCTTTGTTTGGAAAAGACCTTTAAGATCATCAAGTCCAACCTTTAACCTAACCCTGCCATCCCACCACTAAACCCTGTCCCTAAGCGCCTCATCTCTCCTTCTTTTAAATACCTCCAGGGATGGGGACTCGACCACCTCCCTGGACAGCCCATTTCAGAGCCTGACAAGCCTTTCTGGGAAGAAGTTTTTCCTAATGTCTAACCTAAACCTGCCCTGGCGCAACTTCAGACCATTCCCCCTTGTCCTATAGTCCGTTACCAGGGAGAAGAGGCCGACCCCCACCTCGCTCCCCCCTCCTGGCAAGCAGTTGTAGAGGGTGATAAGGTCTCCCCTCAGCCTCCTCTTCTCCAGACTAAACAACCCCCAGTTGCCTTAGCTGCTTCTCATAAGCCTTGTGCTCCAGACCCCTCCCCAGCTTTGTGGCTCTCCTCTGGACATGCTCCAGCAACGCAACATCTTTCTTGGAGTGAGGGGCCCAAAACTGAACACAGCATTTGAGGTGCGGCCTCACCAGCACCGAGTACAGGGGCACGATCACTTCGCTGCTCCTGCTGGCCACACCACTCCTGATACAAGCCAGGATGCCATTGGCCTTCTTGGCCACCTGGGCACACTGCTGGCTCACATTCAGCCGCCTGTCAACCAGTACCCCCAGGTCTTTTTCCACCAGGCAGCTTTCCAGCCGCTCTTCCCCAAGCCTGTAGCGATCTCTGCGCGATTAGGGGTGCGGGGAGCAGGAACACGTTGCACACCAACAGCCTGCCCCGCAATTTCAATTACAAGGATTAATGAAAATGTAATCTTTTGTTTCTCCAGGGAATCAGCTTAGCCAGGCTGTGATCCACCAGTACTACAACCCTCCCAACATCGACGCCATCTTTGGGGTGATTGCAAGCCCCAAGCTGGAGGACATCTTCTACAAAAGCAAACCGCGCTACTTCAAGCGCACAAGCTCTGCTGTGTGGAACTCCCCACCCTTTCCTGGTGCCAAATCGGTTCTGGGTCTGCCATGCAGCCTGAAAAAGTGCTGAGGCAGGCAGTGGCGGCTGCCTGTGGAGCAGGGGATGTACACTTGGGTGTCTAGGTGAGGGTATTTCTGTTCAGTATCTGTTAGCACAGAATAAATGTAGTTCTTGGGTGCCTCTTCCATTTTCTGTTTTCGGGGCTTATCTTCTCACTGCTAGGCAAAACAGCAAGCTTTTGGGAGACGCTGCCTCGGGAAGCTGCACATCCAAATGTCCCTGTCTGCCTTGCAGCTGCAGCCAGGGCACTTGCACAGTGCGGGACCACGGCACACATCTTGGGTGAAATCCAGGTTTGCGCTGCTGATCTTCTCCAGGAGCAAGACGTTAGCAGCTGTGGTCGTCATCATCGCCTGCGGATTGCAAAATCATGTCATTGTTCCGTTTCCCGCTCGTATGCTTCGTGCCAGCACCAAGTGCAACCATGTGCCAGGCTGATGCTGATGCTACTGCAGCTCGGGCTGAAGTACCCGAGGATTTTCTTGACCTCTCTGCATCTGCTGGAGGGAGCTGGGGCCCTCCATGTAATAACATCGCCCAGGGTACACCCAGAGTAGCATAAGCAGGCTTTGTTGTTCGAGGTTTCGTTAAGAGAAATTGTACAAAGCTTCTGACAGGATTTTGTTTCTCTAATTTCAATTCCCTGGCTGTGGCATGGATTGGATTGGATTGGAAGAACAAGTTTAACCTTAACCCTGGTCTTTCTTTTCCCTCCCCTCGGTGATTCCATCTGTTTGGCATCAGAGCTGGTTTCATTCCCAGGCCTGGTTTGCCCTTCATATTCAGTGAGGTAGTGTCAGACTGACTGCTGCCAGAACAGTTTCCTCTTAACAGCAACACATCAGCTCAGGATTTCGGTTCCCAGAGCACTTTGGGGAGCCTGAGGGCCAGCCTTGGCACTGAAGACTGAAGCAAAGGCAGCATTCAGTAGCTCCGCCTTCTCTGTATCTTCTGTCACCAGGGCACCCACTTCGTTCAGCAGCGGTCCCACATTTCCCCTAGTCTTCTGTTTGCTGCTGATGTACTTGAAGAAGCCCTTCTTGTTATCCTTGATATCCTTTGCCAGACAGTTCCAGGTGAACCTTGGCCTTTCTAGTTGCTTCCTTGCATGCTCTGGCAGCAATCCTTTAGGCCTCCCAAGTGGCCTGACCCTCTTTCCACATTCCATAGAGCTTACTCTTTTCTTTGAGTTTCACTAGAAGCCCCTTGTTCATCCATGCAGGCCTCTTGCCTTGTTTACTTGATTTTCTGTTTACAGGGATCCTGAGCACAGAGGAAGAGCTGCTGAAATAGCAGCCAGCTCTCTTGGACTCCCCTACCCTCAAGAGCCTTAGCCCATGGAATTCTTCCAAGTAGGTCCCTGAAGAGGCCAAAGTGAGTTCTCCTGAAGTCCAATGTGGCAGTCCTACTTGTGGAGAGGTGGACCCCATCCCTCCCTAACAGGTTATAGTCATCGAAGAACGCCTCATTGTCATAGAAGCCAAAACCCTCACAACGACACCAGCCATGTAGCCAGGAGTTGATGTACATTATGTGCCTATTTCTGGCCGCCCCCTGACGACTCCTCTTCGTCACTACTAGTAACCCCTTGTTCTTGTGCAGACTTAGTTGCTCCTTGGCTCTTGTCCAAACTACAGGGTTGGTTTTAGCTGGTTCTCAAGGCAACTTATCGGTTCTTATCACGAACTTGTACAATAGACACTAGTGAGCACGTTTTAAGCAACATCTTCTCTACTAGCATCCCCTTTTCACCCCAGGAAAGGATAGCTAAGAGCAGAGGTGTGTTTTGGTGAGAATGTTAAAGGGGATGTTGTGCCTGAGGAACAGAGAACACCCCTGTGCTTGAGGCTTTCCAGACACCGTGTCCATGGATGCCCCCATTCCCACGGGTACCTGCGGGCCAGGAACGAGCAATGGTGTGGCTGCGGTGTCGTGTCCAGCCTTGCTGGTTATCGGAGCCCAGGCTGGGAAGAGGGCAGAGCCCTGCATGTCTGTACGAGCCCAGGGCCGCCGAGGGCTCACCAATAACCCAGTCTGGCTGTAACAACATGACTGGCTTTAGGATGCTCATCTACAGATCTGGGAAGCAACGAGCAGCCACGTCTGAAGAGTGGTTGGCAAAGAGCACATGGTAGTTAGCCTGGGGCTTGGCGGGCAGGTAGGTCACACCCACACAGGAGGGGTAGTACAGGCAGGGGAAGCGGTGCCCTCCTTTGCACGACTGAGGGACAGGGTCGGGTTTGTACGATGGTCTGTCCCCACCCTAGGCCTCCTAGGGTCTAGGGAACGTGAGTGCCCTTGGGATACTGGAATCCTTCCTAGTACCAACCAGCGCATTGCAGGTAATCCCGATGAGTGTTAGATACCCTGTGAAAAAGGGGTACTGGGGCTCCAAAGAGCCAAACCAAAGGTTGAGAGGGCAGGTTCTTGGCTGAGAGAAAAGCCACTTCCAGCTTTCAAGGGCCACTTAAGCTGAGTACTAGTGGAAAAGCTGTAATGGTGACTCTGTCCATCAGACACCACTTGCAGTGATGAGGCAGATTCTGGCCTCGAGAAGGATTCATAGCAGATGCTCACCGTATTGCTTCTGAGCCATTTAACTCTTATTTTATGCCATCGATCTCAACAAAATTACCTGAGGTTTTCGCTCCTGTGAGACGCTTCAAACTTGTCCTTGAAGGCAAGCGGAGTGGGCCGGTGTCTTTTGGCGGGTATGAGGGAACAGCAGCTGCCCCCCTGAGCTAAGCTGTTGGCATTCAGCTTTGTCTGGAACGCTTTAAAGAAAAGGAAAAAAAAAAAGAAAAGAAAAAGACTGGGACTTTTCTTACCAGGTCTCAGCAGTCCACAATCAGCACCAGGAACGTGAAGCAGGGCCTCAGCGCATCCTCGGGATCACGGACATTTCACTGCATTTCCTCCAGGTTTGATTTCAGGTGGGATCCCAATCCTATTGGAGTTCAGAGGGTGCTGAAAATCTAGCAAGAAGAGCTAGTTCTGAGTGAATAGAACTATTAAAATTCACTTTGAAGCATGCATGAGAGCTTGGCATCCCAGCCAGAGCCTTACTGACGTTCAGGTCCCATTACCTCTGCCCATTTACGCTTCTGCCTTATTCTGGCATCCCCTTTCCTGTATTAAACACCTGAGTATCCTCTGAATTAAAAGAAATCTGGCGTATGTGGCTGTTCTGCAGCCAGAGCGCGGTGGCTGCATTCCTTGTGGCCAATGCCCTTCTTAGTCCCTCCGGGGAGGGTTCGGCTGTGTCCAAGGCGAAGAGCCCGGCCCTGTACAAAGAGAAGAGCCCTGTCCAAGGAGAAGAGCACAGCCCTGTCCAAGGCAGCCGCCAGCGGGCAGCTGAAGGAACGTGGAACGGCTGCTGCTGTGATGGGGAACAGGCCAAGAGCAGGAAGGTTTGAAGAGAACAGAGCTGTGCTGGAAGCCGCCTGGGTGTAAAGCAGATGAAGCACATGGACCTTGGGATGAGCGAGCATCGCTGCCGGCCTGGCTCGGGGGCTGTGTCCCTCCAGGGGGGGTGGCAGAGGGCTGGGGAGAGGACCCTGCATGAAGACCCTGGCAAAATTGGCTTCTCTAATTCATACCTGTAACTTTCCATTCCCAAGTGCCAAGAGCACTTTCTTGACCTCGCCCGCTGCTGCCCCTGAGTCCAGGTGGCCGCTTGTCCTCCTGGGCGCTTGTTTGCACTGCACAAAGTGTTGGCTCCCGGAACAACAAACAAATGAACAATCCCCCTGTGGCAGGTCAGGCCAGATTCTGCTGCTGCTTGCCTCAGGAACGCTGTGTTTATCCAGCCTTTTCCCAGGTGCCTGGAGCCTAAAATGCTCACTCGTAACGCGCTTGTGTGTCCTTGCTCATGTCCTGCGGGAAGGTTCAGCGAAGGGACGTGGCCTCAGCGTTACCTTCGAGATGTGGCCTCAAACCCACAGCTGACAGCGTTGGCTGCCTTGTACCCAGGACAAGCGTTTCACAGACTGTGAGCTGTGGGCGACGAGTAGCCCGCAGGATACCAGAAAACAGCACGCAAAATGGTTGCAAAAGAGTAAAAGCTGCAGGCACCTGGAAACAGAACAAGAGTTAAAAGGAAAACGACAAAAATAATTAAGTTTAACCTAATGTTTGGTACAAAGTGAGAACCACGTGGGCGCCGCCGCCAGAAATACTCCTTGGGGATGGGGGAGAAGGAGCCGTGCGTGCGTGCTTTCCCCTCCCAGACAGGTGAGATGGTTCTGGAACCACAGAAAATGTGCAAATAGAGCATGAGGCTCGGCTCAGCTTGGCAGGGCTCAGACTGGCCTTGCCGTCATGGAAATGAACCCCTTACCTAGCCAAGTTCAGACTCCCCCTGGAGTCTTCTCCAGGCTGAAGTCCCAGCTGGCTGGCTTAGATCTGCACTTCTGGATGAGGTCTTTGCTTCCCTGTGTTCTCACGTTATCTCCTGAAAACCGCCCAAACTGTCTTGTCTTTCCTAGCAGACACGGGACCAGCCTGGGCTTTGATGGTGCCTCCGCCACCTCTTTCCTCGCGACTCAACAAGTTCAGGTCTGCTCCACTTCTCGTCGCTTTGGGACCTTACAGATCTGCTTCCAGGAGGAGCAGACAGCAGCCATGGAGATGTGAGCGCGCTCCTGATACGCTCTTGTCCCCGTTTACATGGATGAATGTATCACGGAGCGGACGCTGTCACACGCAGCAGAGAGATGCGGGGACGCTTTTATTGCATCCAGCCTGCAGTATCCAGTTCAGCCGCAAGCAGCCCCGACCTGCGGCTTGGCTCCGGTCACAGTGGTGAAAGCAGCAAGCGAGCTCTTGACGGGCTCTCACCGCTTCTCCCAAAGGTGCACAGAGAAACGTCAGCTGCTGTTCCACCTAAGCGGCATCTGCCACTGGAAAAAAGAGAGCGCGCAAGGCTGTACGCAGCAAAGCCACCTTGTTTTGCCGTGCACGGGTGCATTTCCAGCTCCACGTTCCCTAAGGCGCTGTGTTTTCAGGTACTCTACTTCAAAATAACTTAGGTTTCGCATCATGATAAAATAAAATAACCGCCCTTGTTCATTCGTCTTCTCAAAACGTAGGCTCTGGTAACGCGAGGTCGTCCTCACCAGCCACCTCGGGCGAGTCGAGCAGTTGCGGAAGCAGCCGCACGCAAACACCTCTGACCGTCAGGTGAACACGCGTGGGGGTCGGTCGCTTGTACCAAGTCACGCACAGTGATGACAAAACGGGAATCGTTCTCAAAGGAAAAACGTGATGGATTTCTCCAAAGCCGATGAAGAGCACGCTCTTTCCTTGGATCGTTCGTCAGATGCGAGCGCGTTGCTGGTGCCAGAGGGAGGAGACGCCAAGAGCTCCCCAGGCACCCTGTGCCCAGAGCGTCGCCACTACAAACACGTTCAAAGGAAGAAAACCAGGTGGGCTGAGCGCGGTGCCATCATCTCACGGCCCTGTTGTGTCCCTGTAACGGGACTGGGTTGTTCAGTGCTGTGGTTCCAGCATGAAGATGATGACAGGACGCATACGCCATGGCAGGACGCGCTCCCCTCCCTCCCGCTCCTCCCAGCCCTTGGCAAGCTGGTTGCCATGAATTGAGGCCAATCTGAACCCCACACTCTTTCGAAATAGAATTTTATACGTTCTCTGTTTAAAACCAGAAGAGCATGGAAAACCCCTCATTTTCAAGGGCACCCTTGTTCCCTCCCAGCGGGATCAACTCCAGGGATGCAAAAATCTGGACGAGCTCCTGCCAGGAAAGCTGGTGCTAAAACCTCCCTGGGGCTTTTCAGATGGGATTCCTTGAGCTTGTAGGTTAGAAACTGAGCAGCCACAGGAGGAAGCCTGGACTTTGCCTGTGTCCTGGGAATGCTGTGGTACTCCCTGCTGTTCTGCTTGCAGGGGCCAGTGGGCTCAGGAGCAGGGCTGGGTGGGGACTGCGCAGCCCCGTGCCCCTGCGCCGGCTGCTGCCCGCAGCAATGCGGTGGTGCTGGGGGGGCAACGGCAAAGGTACCGGGCTGCAGCTGATGCCTTCTGAGGCCACCTTTATTATTCCAACAAATCTTTCTTTTAAAGCACGATGACCGAGCAAGAACACTGGAGCCAAGCACCGGATGAGATCCCTCGGAGCTCCCAGCCCAGTTCTTGCACCCCTCCTGCAGTCCTGCCAGGCTCTGCTTTGTAAACATCGCAGCTTGCTCCGGGCTACGCAGAGCCCACTTTCCAAGCAAATAGGAAAATAAACCCCCTTTCCCCTCCTCTGGAATTCTCTGACAAGGAATTCCGTGCATACAGCAAATAAAAACCCCTCGAGGGCTGCGTGGCTCCCCTCTGTGCTGTAGGGAGACGCTCTCGGGTGTTACCCAGCACCCGGTGTGCACAGCTGCCCCAGTGGTACTCGGCTCACTTGCTTCAGTGGACAGGCTGCAGAGGGACCTGGCCAGGCTGGATCGATGGGCCGAGGCCAGCTGTATGAGGTTCAACAAGGCCAAGGGCCGGGTCCTGCCCTGGGGTCACAACAACCCCATGCAACGCTACAGGCGTGGGGAAGAGTGGCTGGAAAGCTGCCTGGTGGAAAAAGACCTGGGGGTGCTGGTTGACAGCCGGCTGAATGTGAGCCAGCAGTGTGCCCGGGTGGCCAAGAAGGCCAATGGCATCCTGGCTTGTATCAGGAGTGGTGTGGCCAGCAGGAGCAGGGCAGTGACCGTGCCCCTGTACTCAGCACTGGTGTGAGGCTGCACTTCGAATGCTGTGTTCAGTTTTGGGCCCCTCACTACAGGAAAGACATTGCGTTGCTGGAACATGTCCAGAGGAGAGCCACAAAGCTGGTGAGGGGTCTGGAGCACAAGGCTTACGAGGAGCGGCTGGGGGAGCTGGGGGTGTTCAGCCTGGAGCAGAGGAGGCTGAGGGGAGCCCTCATCGCTCCCTACAACTGCCTGAGAGGAGGGGGGAGCTGGGGGGTCAGCTCTTCTCCCTGGTAACGGGTGATAGGATGAGGGGAAATGGTCTGAAGTTACGCCAGGGCAGGTTTAGGTTAGACATTAGGAAAAACTTCTTCCCAGAAAGGTTTGTCAGGCTCTGAAATGGGCTGTCCAGGGAGGTGGTCGAGTCCCCATCCCTGGAGGTATTTAAAAGAAGGGCAGATGAGGGGCTTAGGGACAGGGTTTAGTGGTGGGATGGTAGGGTTAGGTTAAAGGTTGGACTCGATGATCTTAAAGGTCTTTTCCAACCAAAGTGATTCTATGATTCTATGACATCCTCAAAAACCGGGGGCGGAGCGCTTCTTTCAAACGATGTTGGCTGCACATGGAACATGCGAGGTCTCGGCGCTAAAGCACCCATTTCTGGTGCTTGGGGGGGAGAAGAGAGGGGAAAGAAGATGACAGGGGAAAAGTTTTTGTCTTTGCAATGCCATGGTCACATTGTTTTACAGTCATAGCTTTTACGTGCGATGGGTGAATCACTCAACACTCTCCCCCCCCCCCCCCATTTTTACTGCAACGTCCTGTTTTTTCAGGTGAAGATCTGGCCCTGTAAAATCTGCTGCCTCGTTCTTTCTCACGGTGGAGAGGGGCTGAGCGCGCAGCGTTTCTTCCTCCCTGAGAGCCATCAGATGATGTCCTACCCACGGGAGGCACTGGCCATGGCGTGCTCCCCCGCCAGCGTGCCCGTCCTGCAGGAAGCATCCCCCGTCGGTTCCAGGGGAGGCCCTCACGCTCCCCTCTCCCAGACAGGTTCCCTGCAGAACCGGAATCCCAGAAGGGAAGCAGGGAAACCAACACCAGGATAATTCCGCAGGAAGAGTGGCAGCAATTCCGCATGAAGTCTCGTCGGGAGGCTGGAAGGAACGAGCGTGAAGGTGCCTTGTGCGAAATGCCTTCACGCGCTTTATCGGCCGCTGATTTTGCAGTTCTGCATCTTCTGGGGCCGGAGCAACCCCGCTGCCCGCGCCGCGCATCAAACCCCATCCGCAATGTCAGCACAAACTCGTGCCAGCAGAGCACCGCGGCCGTTGTTCCGGGCCCCTGGGCAGCATCTGGGGAAAGCAGAGGTCACCCACATTTTTCATCCGTCCCCTTCACAAACAAGCACGACCTGGACCCAGTGCCAGCACAGCTGCACGTCCGGCTGGGCTCATTCCTGCCGTTGCAATGAGGAATTCCCCGCATAAATACCCCAGGTCTTTGCCCGCAGCTGCAAAGGGTGCTCCCTAGCCTCTGCAGCTTACCAGGCCCTGCAGAAATGGCACACTCTGCCGGGAAGCTGGCCGCTCCTCTTCTCATCACCGTGGTGCTCTGCAGCTCCCTGGGTAAGTTTTGCCAATTAAAAAAATTGAATTTTTAATTTTTTAATTTTTTTTTTTTATAGCCTCAGGCTCACTAAGCCTCTGCACAAAGCATTCGGGCTGTGCAGAGCACCACTAAAACACCAGGCGGGAATTATTCTAGGCAGCCACTGAAAGGCATCCTGAGGCCTCGTTTCAAGTTTGCAGGGGCCACGTGCTGCATCCCTGCTGGCAGGAACGGTGCCCCCTTGATCAGCGCCAAAGGCTGCTGGTGGCGGTGGGGACGTCTAGCTGCCCGGCCTGCCGGCAAACGCTGACCACAGCAGCTTGCGTGAGGTCGACGAGGTTTTTTTCTTTCACTTGGACACTTACAGTGGGGTTCACCTGCCTGAATCTGGGCTCTGCGATGCGACGGCCAGCGATTGAGCGCTCACCCGGGCACCCACACTACACGAGACGCTCTGTCCCACTGGCTCCAGGGACAAGGTCGGATGTGGGGACAGCCCTAAGCAAGGCGAAGCCAGCGTTGCCCTGTTCTCTAACAATGGGCAACCCCTACCGACCCCTGCCACCACCTCTGGGCCTGGCTCCTTGAGTCCACGAAGGCGCCAAATCTGCGGCAATGTGGACACCGCAGTGCCGGAAAACAGAAAAGAAATACAGGGCAAGAGGTGAACATGGAAGGTGAAAATGTGCCTGGAAACAGCGGCAACGTAACTCAACGTGCCGCGGGGGTGGTGGTGAGCTCCCAGCTGGGTTAACGCCGCCAAGGTTATTGACCACGGGTAGAGTTCTGTGCCCTTAGAGAGCCAGCAGGGGGGGGTCTCTGAAGGACTACGGGCTTGTAAAAGGAGGTGAAGAACATGGATTTGAATCCATGTGACGCTCACCTGGAATCTCACAAATTAAAAACATGGGTGACAATAAAAAAAGGAGAAAAAACCCCCAGAATTTTACTAGAAGGGACAGAACTCAGCAGACTGACAATGAGTATTTTTTATTCAATCACAACTCGGTGATTAGATCAAGACCGTCCATGCACAGAGGATATGGAGAGGAGATCAGATGGCAGCAGGAGCCCTGGAAATCCCAGCAAGGTCTGGAAGAATGGCACGTTCAGCGCAAGCTCGCCATCAGCCGTTGTAGGTGGTTGTGTGGGCAGCAGCATCAGAGGGCGGCAAGATTTGGACTCAAAGAAGAGAGATTGAGAGAGCAGAACCATTTTCAGTTTACTTTCGGCTGGAATGCCGACAACTCCAGAGATGGGGGAGAAAATGCAGTCGCTGAACATTACAGACAGCCTGGGTGACACACACACAGACACACCAAGGGAAGGGAGCGGAACGGGCTTTGGTATCTGGCTAGAGAACAGGGAATGATGTAAGGAACGAAAGGTGCGCGGAAAAGAGCAAAACTGTCCCACAAAACCTGAGAAGAAGCTGGGTCCAGAAAGAGGAGAGAAGGGAGGGGAGAGAGGGCTGAGGACCAGGCAGGCAGCAGCTCCTCCACCACGGGCAGAATTCCACCGGGGACTTGTGCATCGGAGCAGCTCCTGCAGTGGCCGCCTGTTTCTCTGGAGGCTTTAACAAAACCCAACCCCGCAAAGCCAAGGATGCGCTCCACAAAGGCTTCGCATGGTTTATATGTCCTTAAGAGGGGGACAGGGGGGTGGGGGCAGACGCCACCGGACCCGAGCAGTGAAGGTTTGTTCACTACTCTCCATTTTGCCTTCCATGCTCCAGGAGCTGGCTCTACTCACGAGGTTGTCCCCAGCTTTCTCCAGACCCTTCTTGAAGGCTCTGCTGAGCAGCTCTACACCGGCCCCATTTCCCAATACGAGGTCGACGATGTGACCAGAGCCGCTTTGACCGCGTTAAAGGAATGCATTGACAACCTTTCTCCTGAGCACGTGAAGGCCCTTGCCGACCTGCTGGTAATTCATTCCTTTTATTATTATTGTAAGTGTCTGTAACTGCGCGGCCTCTGCCAGCATCTGGGCAAAGAGCACCCAAATAGTCGAAATTCAGCACCCCTCGGCCTCAGGCTTGGCCGCACACCAGCATTGCGAGCGCTCCGGGAGCTCTCTAAACAACAGGCAGTCTCTACCACCAGGACAAGGATTTTTACATTGGCTAGAATTTACGGCACGCTAACTGCCCAGTGGGAGAGGGACCTGCGTCACGCAGGCATGTTTTTAGGAACAGAGCCCAGGTGAAAGAAAACTCCCAGGTAATAGGAAGAAAGGCGCCGGCATGTGCGACGTTTGCTCTTTGTCCGTGCTGGTGGCGCCCAGTATGGACCCAGTGAGCACCAGTGGGTGGCAGGGGAAGCCTCCGTCCTCAGGCCAGTGCTGCCTTCAGCAGGCAAGCCCAGCCTCCCTCTGCAGGGGGGCACTTCCCCAGCTACATTCACTGCTCTTACCTTGTGTTTCAGAAACTGCTTCGGACAGAGGCTTAGAGCTGTAGAAATATTTGTCCCAGCTGCTGACAATGCTTCTTGATGGCTTCCAGCTTCTCATACCCAAAGCCTCTGGGAAAACAACAAATACAAAAAATGGAGAAAACTGGGACGCCGGCAGCTGTGTGGCCAAGTGCTGCCCCCCCCCACCACCTTCCCGTCCGTTTCAGATCTTATTTCTGTAGAGGTAGCGTTAAGTTCTAAATAAAATTCAGATGATGTTTTAAAATTATGTGTGTTGTCTGTTTTTATAAATAAAGGTCTTTTTCTTCTCCTTCCACTCAGAACGACCCGAGGGAATCGGTCCTCGACCAAAGCAAATTTTTCCAAGTGTTTCCAGTGGTCTCCTTGTCAGGGGCGTTGTCACGGGCTCCTGTTGAGGTTTGCTGACAAGGCAAATACTTCCTTAGCTCCTTCTCGCCGCCAGATCCCGCTGCACATGGTTCCGTGCTCCTGCTCAGTGAGACATTCCTCCTTCTGTGGTGTGTCAGAGTGACCTGTCGTAGCAATGCCCCAGCTGACACCCCAGACCTGTGGTGTTTTGGATGTTGTCGGTGGTGGCTGATTTCTGTTTACCCCTGTTTCTCATGGGCTTCTGTTGTGTGGTTGTGGCTGTTTTGTGACATGAACTCATTTGAGCCTGCCCCACGCCTGGGTTGGTCTTAGGGCGCTTCCATGGCAGCGCAGCCTGGCGTTTCCAAGCCTGGCTCATGTGACTGCAGAGGGCAGCGTGAAGGAACTTCGTGCTAGCCAACAGCCTGCTGGTTAGCGTTACCCACGGCGTGTTGGTCGCAGAAGACAAATGATCCAACCGGCTGAGGGGGGTGCACGTGACGCACATGGTGGGCAGCCGGGCCCAAGGGAACCTGCACGCCCTCCAGAAACGGCTGCTTACCGAGAAGGGGGATCTGCAGGGGTCAGCACGTGGAATTTCAGGATGCTGATGTCCTGCTGAAGGATCCCGGCAGGCCTTTCTGAAGGCAAGCAGTGCTACCTGATTCCAGATCCCTGCCCGTTTGGCCCAAGTGGTGTAACGGAATACCGCTCTGGTCACAGGAGCTGCCCTGGAGCAGAGCAGGCAATCGCCATAGACAAGTGCCCATTGGAGCGTACTGGATGGCCTATCGCTCCCGCTGCTCACGGAAGCAATTCAACGTGGGACGTGTGAGGTCAACAGGTTCACCAGCTCAGAAGGAGTGACGGGAATGTCCATGTACTTCCCATCCTACCGAGGAATTGGTCAGACAATAAACGTGTTCGTTAAAAGCAGGATGCAGCTCTTCCCATATGAGCAGAACTGAACGCTGCATGAAAAATGGTGGCGGTTGTTGCTTTGTTGTGAACCAAACCCAAATGTTTCTTCTCGGAAATCAAAAGTAAAAACGTGAGTGTGAACAATTTAGTGGAACGGAACAAATAAAACGGGCATTTCGGAAAATAGCAAACTAAGCTAAGAGTTGGGAATGGGGTCATACAGGACCTGCGTTGACGGAAAGGCGCAGAACGTGTGCGTGCCATCGGCAAACCGTCACCAATCCTGGTCACTTCTCACAGGGATTTGCTTGTGTTTGCCAGTCCAAATACTCAAACATGAAAAGCTTAGCACCTCCTTCAGCTTCAATTTATTTAATGCACTTGTATTTTCGATCTCTTTGTAAACGTTGTCTGGCGCAGGAAATAAACAGAACACAGACACTTGTCAAGTCTTAAGACAACATAAAAGTAGGGATGCCCGGTCTCGCAGGAGCTCACAAGGCACCAAACATCGGTTGACACCTGCTAATGCCTGGCCAACAGCATCAACTCCTGGCTACGTGGCTGGTGCCGTCGTGTGGGAGAAATGCCTGGACGTTCGCAATTTTGGGTCCTGGGCAGGCGCTGGGGCTCTGGCATGAGTGAGCGTGAATGTCGGTCCCTGGAGTAGGGAAGAAAGCCCTGAGCCCCAGGGTCTGTGGGGCTTTTGGTAGGGTAGGCTGCCCCGCTGAGGGGTACAGCTTTTGGCTGTGGCCCCTTTGGAGAAATCCCTGGACGTTCGCAATTTTGGACCCTGGTCTGGGTCGTGGGCTCTGGCGCAAGTGAGCGCGAATGTCGGGCCCTGGAGCAGGGAAGGTAGGGCTTTGGGGCTTTGGGGCTATAGGGCTTTGGGGCTATAGGGCTTTGGGGCTATAGGCTCCAGGGCGGGAGCGCTGAGCCCGAGGGGCGGGGCGATGCCTATAGAGGGGGCGTGTCTTCCTCGGAGCCACGCCCCCTCCGCGCCGTGACGCATCACGCAGCGGCCCCACCCCTCCCCCCCACCGCGCAGGCGCGGCCGCAGCCCTGAGGCGCCGCTCCCGCCGCCGCCGCCGCCGCCATGGGGAAAAAATCCCGCGCCGCGCCGGGCCGCCGGCCCATCCTTCAGCTCTCCCCTCCCGGACCCCGCCGAGACGAAGCGGCGGTAGCGCCGGCTGAAGGGGTCGATTCGGGTTCCGAGCCGGGTAAACGGCGGAGAGGCGATGGAAGGCGGAAGGGGGGGGGGGCGCTTTGTTGGCGGGGCGCGGCCTTGTGGAGGCCTCGGCGCGGCCTCCTCGTAGCGCTGCGGCCTAGTGACGGTACCGGGGCCGGGGGAGGGGGGGGGGGG